>SJOL01006429.1:137333-302479 GCA_004794785.1 Opisthorchis felineus | reverse complement strand
CTTCGCCTCCAAGGCTTGGTTGTACGTCCCACATTCCTGTTTTCCGGTGATCGAAACTGTAGCAGCCGGAACCAGTGTGCCTATGGTACACGGTTTATACTTGATAAATTGATTGAAATCATCAGGTTGCGAATCATGAGTAAAATCTCAAAGCGGTTAGTTTTAGCCAAATGTTTTGGAACATGGAACCGCCCAGTTTGGGGATTTTAACTTCGCAAAGGACCCAGACGGAGCACAACAACATATCTTACTCGAATCTCGTCAATATATCTAACCAAAAATGGCAAATGAAACAGCTGTCCTGACAGCGGATGCTTTGGGTGAGCCAGCGACCTGCACTGCTTACACGCCACATTCATAACGCAATCTGGCAAAACTGATATTACTAAGACTGAGTGCAAACGGGGTTTGTTGAGTTCCTCTCTACTCACCTTCAATAATGGTCACTTGCCCGGTGAAGGGGGAAAACAGACAAGCTAAAAGACATGGATACAGTGGATTTCCACTGAAATCTGGTGCTGAGCTCGCAGGAAGACATAGATGGATCACCTTGTGTCGGAATGACGTCGATCGCATGATTGGGAGTTCGAACGGCCAATCAACCTGTACGGCTGCAGTGGGGATCACTTGAAGTGCCTGGCCATCAGGCTGTTCCTCATTCCCCACATCCAAAGTGACTAGATGAAAGAGACCGACACCCGTTGGTCCTGAGGCCGCATTACTCACGAGAAGATAGAGGATATCATCGGAAAGGTTCGGTTCCGTCGAATGCTGGACGGCCATGTCAACCGCATGCCATTGACCGAGTAATGAGTCATGGATTGAGGATTGTAACAAAGACTGAATCGAGTAGACACCGAGCATCTGTGAACAAAATATAACGAACACATGACAGAAACCATACTTGAAATGCAAAACACGCTTTTTGTTGATTTCGGTGTAGACTGCATCGTTTGCGCTAGAAAAAGCAACCTACCTTCAAATACTGAATGATTATCGACTAGACCCAGAACATCTGGTTTTACGATTGGGAATATACATTGTTATATCTTACTGCTGTCTCCGCTCCAGCGCCTAATGAAAAAAACTCGCCGATAAGGAACACAACAGCTTTATTGCGAACAAGCGAGTGCGAGTGCGTGAGTGAGAAAATGCAACGGCCTTAAGCTACTTTGTTGGAGGGGCACTGTCTTACCTTGGTCCAACGCTGTCTCGCGATATCTGGCCTTGATACAAGGCCGTCACGCACTGCACATTGAGGGGGCGTTGTCTGTCTGGTCAGTATCTAGCGGAGTTGAGGGTCTCAGTAGATTTCGGGCATTCATTAGTTAGTTTCAGGAACCTGACCTTCTTGATGTACATCATACAGCTAAACCAAACTAGTCCACTGGATACCAACATCGTCACTAAACGTAAGTGGGGTTTATCAAATTCTAAAACTCCTTGTAAGTTCTACAGTGTTCACTGCCCTTTGTCAACCTACTTGGGATCTGAACTTCTTTATTTGATCAGCTCAAATTCTCCTAGCTATTCGATCACCCTTCTTAGTCTGATATCTTCGAGCGGCTCATTTTGATCCTCACACTTCAAAGTCCTATCGACAACCACATCTACGAAACTTGGCTTTGTAGATCAGGTGAGACGTCGCACAGGGTTCCATCAGCCTATAACTGACGACTCAACAACTTATATCATGAGTTCAGGTGAGTGATACTCAGCACCACTGGAAATGCGCTCCAGTTGAATCCTCGCCCAAGTCCTAAATGCAATAACACTTACAAAGTGCTTTGAATTGCCCGAAATACGGCAAACAAGAGGGGGCATAGTCATTTCAAGCATGTCTGCAGCACAAATGTAAGATGAGGCTTGTCGTGCAAGGATCGGACTGTGGACGGATAAGCTGTAAACAAACATTGGCAGAATCGTCCTACCACCCTTGCAATGGTTTAGCGCCAGCCACAGCCTGTGTCTCAGAGAACTTCACAACGTATTTATGAGGCTGCTTGACGTGGCGTAGAAGCCATGCAACCGACTGAGAGAAAAGTTGGACTGCATGTGCAAAACGAGATTTGGCACAAACGAGTGAAAACTCCGGTTGTCAACCATGCCCCCCCCCCCCCCCCCGAAAAAAGTACCTCTTGAAGTTTGTTCATGCCGGATCGTATTCTTATCGCTTTTACCGGTATCGTGCCATGGATTTTCCGTTCCCCTGTATTTCGCTTGTCTGACATTTTTCCTTAATTACTTAACTAATTACTCTGTTCGTGTCGTGTTCCTCCGATGAGAATGACTGAGAAGTCGCATATACACAGCTACCCCAACGACAGCACAAGTAACGGCCTGCGACACTCACTCCATGAAATTTTGAACGCTAAAAAATATCAGACAGCCAGTTCTTCCAACTGTTGTCCACCCGAAAAGGATGGAAGAGTAGGGAAAAGAAAGCAGCAACTTGTGGTAGTGTGAAAACGCTGGATGACAAAGAAAAACAGTGACTTGGATGAAACCGCAACATGAAACCGGGCAGGATAGCTCCAGCACGTGACCCAGCAAAATCAGGTTTTAGAAGGACGTACCACAAAAAGAACCCCTGTGAAAAGAGGTCACCAACCCGGAGTCCACAACACCGTTTTCAGTCAGCCATGACCTAGTATGTGGACTTCAAGAAGAACCTGCATGTTCACTTCTTCAGTTGTGGTGTTTTGATCGTATAAATGCACCTGTTCTGTTTCAGCAGAAAGGACACTGATCGGTGATGTGGGCGACTGCCCTTAGGTAAAGTACACTAAGGTGGTTTCGTTTCGGGTGAACAAAAAACTTGTCATGTGGAAAAAACATCAGATCAAGCAATGTTCATCTCGTCATCTCAATGGGAATTGCTGTTCCCCGACCTACTGCAATAACGAAGTAACTTGCATACATTTGATGTTATGTCAAAAAACTACCCGGTAGTCACACCACCTTACTTGGAAAATTAGTGAAATCCGACGGGACTGACCCAGTCATCCTCAAACAGGGATCACCAGTTGCTACTTAGATCAAGACGCAGCGGCCAACTTCAGTGAAGCAATACTGATGTGGCTAAGCTTAGGTGTTGGCTAGTTGGCGCAAAAAAAAACTCGATAAGTCAACGGGGGTGTTTGTAAAGCAGAACCAAACTGGTGCCCATTCATTAAGAGGGATCCACGAATTGGCAGCACATTGTGAACATAATCATCCCCATCACAGTCATGGGCGGAGTAATGGAAACTGAGGCTTAACTACCGTACAACCACAGAGGGGACCCAAGCAAGGAAGAGAAGGGGAGGGACGAAGACTAACTGGAAGCCAGTCAAGAGCAAAGCGTCCACACCATCAATAAAATAACAATCATTCAGCTGAAACACCTTTTCAGTGCCCGGCTACCATGCCATCCGAAAGAAGCGCAAAAGTTGAAATATTGCCATGGTGCCCGGGTTTATACAGGAGTAGTCAAGACGGTCGGTTAGGTTGGAACCACGGATCTGCCAGTCAGTGAGTTCGCGCCTTAAAAACAGAGCTACTTTGAAATTATCGAAATAAACATATCGAAGCATCGTATTGAAGCAAGATGCCATTAGCGGGATTTGTAAAGCAAGTAACCACAGACAAGTGTTGACTAGACAGTTCCACTAGGAAGTGTCAGCAAGCTCGCTACTGGGATCGGCCATATATCAAGTTCTGTAGTGCTTCCAAACACACACAAGGTGAATCACATGATCCTCGCCTAAGAAGGTCCAGGGGTACCTCAGTGCAGCTGAGAGTCTAGTGGGTGGTGAATTTGCCAGGTGAAGAACACTTATCTAGGAGAGCTCCTGTGAACAACTGAGCGAATCAATACATTAGGGGATAAAAATTCTCTGTCAAGAAAAAAGCATCCGGTTAGTCGACGGTCCATGCTGTGCGAACTTGGGAATGAAAAAAGGGAGCGACAGTTGTATCCGATCGGGCACCTTCCCATTTACCGCAAATTATAGCAACTAACATCTGAATATTTACCATTAAAACAGGTCCAGTTACATAAACAAAAGGCCAGTGACAAGAAAGCCTTACCCGCTCATCCAAATTTTGGTCAATACTCCACACGTCCAGCTGACTCTCCATCAGCATATAAACGCGGCATGCCGCATTGTCTGCCGAAGTACCTCCTGTTGGTCGCGTGACCAAACGAACAAACACCTGAAGGACAAATCATGGATCAAGACTTTGACGTAGAACAGAGCATGACGGTAATACAACTTGAGCCATGACAAGGCCGCAGAGAACCTACCATATTTCCTCCGCCTCGAGCTGGGTTAAGCCGCATCCCAAAGCCACCGGATGAGGCGACTAGGCCGAACAAGTTGGATACCCGTCGGCTCAAACCAGAGAGGAGACTTGCAGACCCATGTGTGCCAGCACCTGGGTCAGTTTTGGTTCGCCCAGTTAGTGCCCGACACCGAACACCATCCTAGCAACAGAGTGAATGAGCGAGTGCATGATTAGACGATGCATATACAGGGTTGAATAATGAAAGTAAATACTGATGTGGCTTACGGGAGCATTTCTCGGGTCCACTAATATCAAATGTCCAGTCCGGGTAGCTAGAACAAACGTTCCGTGCTGAAAGAGCGAAGAAACGTAAAAGAAATCTATAGCGAACACAATCAGAGCAAATCTGATAACCAATAAAAATAATCTGCCCACAAACACATTCCCCACCATTATCCAATCGACATTGATGGTGTTAAGAAAAAGGTTACTACGGCACAACGACTCTTCGTTTGGGCCGCAAACTTGAAAACCAATACAAGCCAAATGTTGCAGCGCGGAAAGATTGAAGGAATTCATGATCTGCAACTCACCACTGACGTTGGCTCAAGCTGGATCGCTTCATCTCCATACAGTCCGGTAGTTGAGGCAGACAAATTGACATCCACATGCAACGAGTTTCGTGCAAGCCGTGGCCAGATCCGCAAAATCTCTCCGCAGGAGCTCAAAGCCAAACACCCCGTGGGATGGCTACCAGTACGAAGACCAATTGGGGCAGGAAATATCGGGGCAACAAGCAAGGCACTGTGAGGCATGTCGCTTGCAGGCAAGGTAAAGGTGAGGCATGTTGAGTGGGACTGGAAACAAGAAGTGAAACAGGATGGAATTCAAGTGAAGTCACGTGTACAACGTCAAAACAGCTGTCTCGAATTCCAACTAGATACGCAGCAAAACGGATTCGCTCAATGAGGCGGTGAACATCTTACGAGCGATCTAGCACCAGCCTGAGGAAAAAAGGTGATTTCCAAGGGCCTAAGGGTCTTGTTGTAAGATTCGATTGTGTCCAACCAAGAAACTATCCCGAATGAAGTTGAATTCATAATGGGCATAAGGATGGAAACCAATAAACGTAAATCATCCGGCGAAGTCCGGGCTACCTGTAAGTGCCACTGGTTTCTAAGAGGTAGCACTTCCATTTATGCTGCATAGATCGGTAAAGGCTGAAAAGTACCGTTATCAACAGACTACCGGATTTTTATGCACAACGCAGTAAATAAGTGCTTGAAAGTGAAAATCACACCAGCACATGGCCAACGCATCATTGTTTGCGTAAGTTCATGTAATCCTGTGTCCTGGATGTGAAATGAGAGCGGAGATCCTGTCAATTGTCCAGTGAACTTTATGGAGGCGGTTAATCGTGCGTCCCTTCGTTGCGCACGCGTATTGCAGCATATTAGGCAGTGAAAGCCCCGAAAAACTGTGTCGGTGTTATTCACCGCATATCACGTAAGGCGTTACGCACGAATACAACATATTCTAGATCATCAGTCAGGCTATATGAGTACACGAGCAAGTACCAACATACAAAGCCCCACCAGCACGCTGCAGAATACTAATAACCTCCTTACGTCGAGATTTACTCATTTTTAGGACCCATCAACCTCAATCTAGCATGATTCGGAAACACTTGGTCAACATAGTAAGATCACTGGGCACACGCAGTGGAAAATGAGGGTGCGGAAACAGTTGAAAGACTTACTTGTGATTGAGGTGAACTTGGATACTTCCATAGAAACAATTCGCTCCCCGCGACGATAACGAGCCACCCACCGGATAAAAAGCGGACACTTGCAGCTTCAAGGCAAAGGGTTGATTAGCGAACAAGGAGTACAACTCACTAGAACATGTTCTAAGGGCCTCCGAGGCGAAAACGGGCAAACTGGTACAAAGCCTGGAGACTTGCAGCATACGTGAGGGCTCTAAGTCAACAGTAACACAACCATGAAGCAACCGATGTGTATCCTGTTTCATTATTCTTCAATGGACTGAAACAACATGGAAAATCAAAGATTACTTGGAAATTACAAAACAGAACAGTATGAGCAATGGGTTCATTATGCGTAACTTTTTGACCTTCGTGGAGCACCTATAACACCAGCTCTCTTGATCCTAAGTATCTTTTACTGAGGGCACACGAGAACTGCCTAGCCTGAAGTGTGTATTTGTTTCACAAACATTGCGAGTAACGAAGACCGATGAACTCATCTCAAACACCACCTTTTCATCGCTCAGTGCATGAAGGGTGTGCCGACGAATAGTATCCATAGTTGTCAGGCCCTCATACTGCAACCCACCCGTCGCTGGCTTCCGCGGGCGTCCAAGTTTTGATTGTAGCTTTCTGGAACGCTACCAAGAGATCACCATCAAATTCAAGATCGAGAGGGGGTTTTAGGAAACGAATAATGTCATCGTCTGCATCCCGTGATAATGAGGCCTTATTCACAGTCCACCCGCGGCGTTCACCGCACTCTGCGGGGATGAAGGTCTACTGGTCGTCTAAGGGACTTGGTTAAACTGTGACTTCAAACGAACACCGACCGGTGTCTGGAGGCAGCTCTGGCGGAATTAGAGGGTGCGATTATCTGAACCCAACTACAATAATGAGTTCAGCCCAACGACCATTCATCACACTTCCGCTGTCCTGCAAACTACATTTGGTTGTGTGAATTTTTGAGATGAGGCCTCCAACAGAGGCCGTGCAGCTCTGGGGACATTGACTTTATAAAAATTCCACATGAGTGAATGGACGTCTCAAATGCCCAATTCCGTTCATGCGTCCGTTCTTACTACGGCGCCCCTTGCAGGCGATACAAAGGCGACCAATAGGCAAGTTAGCGAAGGTGAACTAATCACTAGATTCTCGAATATTTGGGAGTCCTAGGAAGTCGGGAGCCAGAGCATCATTATGTAGTTCCCAGAATTATCAAGTAGATAACACCTGCCCTCCAGGCTGCTGCGCACGGCACATCCGGATTCCAGACGTATAAACATCCTAATGGTTTCGTTACAGTGTTCTCAAAGATAATCCAGACCTTCATGGATTATCCTTTGCCCGGACCAACCATACCCATGAAGTTCTCAGCACCTAACAGCCAGCATCATCAAGGAGTGCAACAATCCTATTCAGAAAATCGCCAGTTAAGCTTTTCCTAATACCTGCGCACGCCGCACCAGGTCTTCTGATAGACCTGTTGAAGACACAGACGCCATTGAATAAAATCGCAATCGCGAACATATCAATTGCCAACCACACAGGTCATGGTTATTTCGCAGTACCATATCATGACGCGTTTTAACAAAACATAAAACCTTCGGTGATATCATAGCTGTGCTCTAATGTTCTACTTGGTCGTGATTTCCCAACTTCACGAAAAGTAAAAGATTCAGTTTGAGAGACCTAAGCCACTTCTCTCTGTGTGTGATGATACCGACACCCGACTAGAGCTTGACACTTCACGACCCTGTGTATAGAATGCAGACCAATTACTAAAACGTCAAGATGAAAATCTTTTAGTACGGAAGTCGCTCGTTTGTTGGGGGATGGTATTATGAAGCCGTCTAGATATCCGTAGCGCGCTAAAGTCCTCATTACTTCCAGAGCCGAGTGAACGCCCTGATTGGTCAAAATATGGACAGGACAGTAATTGATAGCAAAGGCCACTGCTGGAGGTGAAGTCCTCAGTCAGCGCTTGTCTGATCTGTTTGCTTGCATTTGGAAAAAGGAATCTGTCCCAGACAACTGAGGAGAGTCGGTGATAGTGCCCATTTTCAAAAAAGGGGCTGTGGTGGCAACCACAGGGGGGTCAGCTTGACCCCGGTCGTAACGAGACTGTTGGCGTCACTCGTGCTTCGTCGCCTTACGGTGGCTCGTGAAACACTGACTCGAGAGCAACAACCGGGATTCCGGCCTGGTAGGGGTTGCGTTGACCAAGTCCTCACACTTCGTCAGGTGCTACAACAACGCCATACGTATAAGCGACCCATATTTCTAGGATTCCTGGATTTCCAAGGCGCATTCGACTCGGTTGACCGGTCTGTTCTTCTTGACACGCTTGCCCACCAAGGAATGCCCCGGAAGTTCGTGAACATAATAAGCTCTTTGTATTCCCAGACTTCCCGACGTGTGATAGTACACGGCGAGCTCTCCAAAAGCTTCTGTACACAAAGTGGTGTCCGTCAGGGATGCCCATTCTCTCCATTCCTTTTTAACTTCGTGATCGATGAGATAATGAGACGAACGCTGGAAGGTCTTCAAAAACCCCGGTGTTCAAATAGACTCTGACGAAAACTTTGTCGATCTGGAATATGCAGACGACATCGTTCTCATCTTTGAAGAGGAGGAGGAGGCGCATGTCTTTTTGGATGAACTGACCGTCCTTTGGTATGCAATTTGCACCCACAAAATGTAAGGTCATGCTCCTGGACATGCAGGCACTGAACATGCCACTTACAATCCAGGGAGAGGCACTGGAAGTGGTGGAGAGTTTTACGTATCTTGGAAGTTGTATTAGTCCTGATTGTAGTGTGACAGATGAGTTCAATGCACGAATCTGGAAGGCTCTGGTCACGTTTGCTAATTTGAGAAACCTATGGCGTCAAAGTGGCGTATCCCTGAATCTCAAGGGACGTGTGTATCAAGCTACAGTGCGGACTGCTTTGTTGTATGGCTGTGAGACTTGGCCTGTTCGACCAGCGGAACTGAGACGTCTTCAAGCTGTCACGAAGAGACTGGACCTTACCGTGGTGTGACGGTCTGCGCACCTAAGCGACCCATTGAGCTATACTGGAAGGTGTCCCGCGACACTCGCAGTCTCTCATACCAGGTTGGTCAATGGGTAGAGGTCTGACGAACACAGTCTCCTGTCCCCCCAGGTTGGAGGTTAGAACATGTGTGGCGACGTGTTCCATAAAATTGGCAATGTACTTGCAGTTCCAGCCCAACACCGCTGCCTTGCGGTTAGGCTTTTGAGCCAAAGGCTTTGGTTGAGGACCCTAATCGTCCTTCTGTCTAGGTGTGGGCGCCCTGACAGTATCCCAGCCCTCGTACAACCATGGCATTCACAGTTAACAATACTCTCATGCCACATCGGCCGTCGCGTGGTGCCATCAGCCGGGTCGCCTACTTGCTGCATACAGCAGGGCGGGTAAGCGAAAAAATGCTACTGCTGACGCCTCCCTTCTTACAATTACACATTTTCTGTCTTCCACCCTCCCCCACTCAAATTTGAATACTTTCTCCGCAGGTCCCAGCTCTAGGACTGACCGTTTTGCTCGCCCTGCATCACACTCAGCTGCAGCTTCTGGACGTCCGAGTTCAGTCGCAACCCTAAACACTTCGAAGTCTGTTTTCAAACCCCGAAAGCCTGTTTACTTAGCCACCTTTATTGTTCGCACACTGAAGCAAGCAGGTCAACAGGTGGCTCTTGCTCTTACGCTGGATTCCCTCTGCATTGATGTATGTTGTCTGTCGGAAACAAGGATGCAGGACGCAAGTAATGTGATCGAACTGATTGCCCCCTCGCTCTCTTCCAGGTTCCGGATGCGCACCTCTGGTGATGCAGAGGCCGCTGCAGCTGAATATGCTGGAGTAGGTATTGCAATGAGCGACCGAGCGGAAGCGTCTCTGCTTGATTGGATACTCGTTAATAGTCGCCTCTGTGCGGTTCGTTTGGCAACATCTATGAGAGAATCTAGAGGAAGCGAGGTCCATCGCACCCTGTTTATTGTGTCCGCTTACGCCCCAACTGACTGTAGCTCTGAATCTGCCAAGGACAGTTTCTAAGACACTCTAGGTGCCCTTCTACAGCAAGCTAAAAGCTCAGATATCGTTTTGGTTGCTGATGACATGAATGCCCAGGTGGGTAGACTAAGCGCTGCTGAGGCCCGATTGGGTGGTCGTCTTGGGTTGGACACGAGACGCACGGACAACGGGGATCGCTTACTTCAAATGTGTGCCAATCACAGACTGTTCCTTTGCAGTANGATGATGATGATGATGATGATGATGATGATGATGATGATGATGATGATGATGATGATGATGATGATGATGATGATGATGATGATGATGATGATGATGATGATGATGATGATGATGATGATGATGATGATGATGATGATGATGATGATGATGATGATGATGATGATGATGATGATGATGATGATGATGATGATGATGATGATGATGATGATGATGATGATGATGATGATGATGATGATGATGATGATGATGATGATGATGATGATGATGATGATGATGATGATGATGATGATGATGATGATGATGATGATGATGATGATGATGATGATGATGATGATGATGATGATGATGATGATGATGATGATGATGATGATGATGATGATGATGATGATGATGATGATGATGATGATGATGATGATGATGATGATGATGATGATGATGATGATGATGATGATGATGATGATGATGATGATGATGATGATGATGATGATGATGATGATGATGATGATGATGATGATGATGATGATGATGATGATGATGATGATGATGATGATGATGATGATGATGATGATGATGATGATGATGATGATGATGATGATGATGATGATGATGATGATGATGATGATGATGATGATGATGATGATGATGATGATGATGATGATGATGATGATGATGATGATGATGATGATGATGATGATGATGATGATGATGATGATGATGATGATGATGATGATGATGATGATGATGATGATGATGATGATGATGATGATGATGATGATGATGATGATGATGATGATGATGATGATGATGATGATGATGATGATGATGATGATGATGATGATGATGATGATGATGATGATGATGATGATGATGATGATGATGATGATGATGATGATGATGATGATGATGATGATGATGATGATGATGATGATGATGATGATGATGATGATGATGATGATGATGATGATGATGATGATGATGATGATGATGATGATGATGATGATGATGATGATGATGATGATGATGATGATGATGATGATGATGATGATGATGATGATGATGATGATGATGATGATGATGATGATGATGATGATGATGATGATGATGATGATGATGATGATGATGATGATGATGATGATGATGATGATGATGATGATGATGATGATGATGATGATGATGATGATGATGATGATGATGATGATGATGATGATGATGATGATGATGATGATGATGATGATGATGATGATGATGATGATGATGATGATGATGATGATGATGATGATGATGATGATGATGATGATGATGATGATGATGATGATGATGATGATGATGATGATGATGATGATGATGATGATGATGATGATGATGATGATGATGATGATGATGATGATGATGATGATGATGATGATGATGATGATGATGATGATGATGATGATGATGATGATGATGATGATGATGATGATGATGATGATGATGATGATGATGATGATGATGATGATGATGATGATGATGATGATGATGATGATGATGATGATGATGATGATGATGATGATGATGATGATGATGATGATGATGATGATGATGATGATGATGATGATGATGATGATGATGATGATGATGATGATGATGATGATGATGATGATGATGATGATGATGATGATGATGATGATGATGATGATGATGATGATGATGATGATGATGATGATGATGATGATGATGATGATGATGATGATGATGATGATGATGATGATGATGATGATGATGATGATGATGATGATGATGATGATGATGATGATGATGATGATGATGATGATGATGATGATGATGATGATGATGATGATGATGATGATGATGATGATGATGATGATGATGATGATGATGATGATGATGATGATGATGATGATGATGATGATGATGATGATGATGATGATGATGATGATGATGATGATGATGATGATGATGATGATGATGATGATGATGATGATGATGATGATGATGATGATGATGATGATGATGATGATGATGATGATGATGATGATGATGATGATGATGATGATGATGATGATGATGATGATGATGATGATGATGATGATGATGATGATGATGATGATGATGATGATGATGATGATGATGATGATGATGATGATGATGATGATGATGATGATGATGATGATGATGATGATGATGATGATGATGATGATGATGATGATGATGATGATGATGATGATGATGATGATGATGATGATGATGATGATGATGATGATGATGATGATGATGATGATGATGATGATGATGATGATGATGATGATGATGATGATGATGATGAGTAGGGCTTTAAATATAATTACACGAACCTTATGGTTGTACGGCAGTGAAGCATCGGTGTCAACACTGATGTTGACGTCCTTGATGATGATGATGATGATGATGATGATGATGATGACGGCTTCAGGTGTTCGACAACCACTGTCTCAGAACCATAGCTCGTGTGGGTTGGTTTCGGCGTATCCGTAACGAGGTAATTAGAAAGCGAGTTTTCGGTTGTGCAACGGGTACTTCCATTGAAGAATGTGTCCAGCACCAGAAGCTGCGTTGGTTAGGCAGAGTGGAGGAAGCAGAGGTGGCCAACCCTTGACTTGGCAGAGGGGTATGAAGGAGATTACGAAACGCTTGGGTGCTGTCGGTGCTACTCGCCTTCCAGGCTGGGGACCGCGTGATCCTCACTGCGCCTAGTTAGAGACGCTGGAAGATATGGCTGCAAACCGATGTCAGTGGCGTTCTTGTTGTCAGTTTCTATCCAGATTGCCTGAATGAGTGTCTGGAGGTGTAAGCACCTCGGAATGATTGTAGTTAGCACTTAGTCCCTCTCCCATCCACCTTTATTCTTTTCTTCACAATAAGGCTTTCAAATAAATCATGGTTGTACGGCAGCGAAGCATCGGTGTTGAACACTGATGTCATGCTACCGATGATGATGATGACCACTGTTCATCCACATTCCTGTACCGGAAGATGGAAATGTACCTCTCGGTGCTCCAACGCTGACTAAATTTTCAATTCAGCTTCCACGTAATTCTTCGTTATCGATGGCAAGGATAACTGAAGAACAGAAAGCAAACCAGCTAGAGTCAACGCGGTGCATGTCTCAGGAATTTTTACAAAATCACCACCAAATCAGCTTGCCGGTAGGTCAGCCTTTGATGCTTAAACAGTATCCAATAGGCAATGAAGGTGGGGTAGTAAAGATATGCAGATGTGGTTTAAGTGTATCTTGATTAAAGTATAATTATTGTCACTCTGTGGGGCCTAGACGCATTCCATGAGGGCTTCGGGCCCGAAAACATCTAGCTTCCGCTTGAAGCCGTTCACTACTGGCACTTTAGATAGGAACTTATCCCAATGATTTAGGACTCCCTCACTCACGAATGTTTATGCGGGACCTTTGCTTACCCAGTTTAAAGCGGTGCTTGCAAAGCTGCGGATTTCGGGTTGGCTAGAATAACATAGAAAGGTTTACATCTGTCAGCCTTCGCAACAAATTAAACGTTACACTAAGGTCACTACGTACCCGGCACCACTCTAATGAGAACAAGCTCGGTTTTTTTAACTATAAGACCCCACAACTGGCGCCCAGCTAGTAAATCGCCGCCGGACCTTTCCAGCCATGGCCTCCAGACTGGTGAACAACGACCTATAAATGAGGTCGTTGTCATGACTATATAAACCATACCTTTGCATACACCATTAACTCGTAATTCTCACTCTATATTTTCAGCAACAGTCGTACAATAGCGTTACAGTGTATGTTGAACTTCTGATGGAGGTCTACTGAACTGAAAGGGCTCCCTATCTGATTCTGCAGCATTGAACTGGCACTGTGCACTAACGTTGAAATAACTAGAATTCTGTATTCTGAGGTCTTTCACCCGGTGCACGTTAAGCAGCTCGTTTCAGGATTGACCGCTTTCTCTAAGTGTGCCATCAGGTTTGTTCACTAGACCATGGTATTTCTGTATATTAGAGCACAACTCCCGTACTAAAGTCGGCGCCCTTGATCTTTTCTTCCGATGAGTTCCCCACAATCTTACATCGTCCGCATGGACAGTTTAACTGTCCCACTATGTTACTTATAAAATCGGAAATAAGAGCAGACCACGAATGGATAGTTGAAGCCCACCCCCACACGCGTGCCCTAGTCCTGGATTAGTCTCTTCCATCACGACATAAAATGATTTTTTCGATCAAGAAAGCCTTTCATCATCGTCGTCGATGGCATGACATTAGTGTTCCACACTGATGCTTCGCTGCCGTACAACCATGATTTATTTGAAAGCCTTATTGTGAAGAAAAGAATAAAGGTGGATGGGTAGTGAACTTAGCGCTTGCTTACTACAATCAGTTGGGGGTGCCTGGAGGTGCCTACACCTCCAGACACTCATTCAGGCAATCTGGATAGAAACTGACAACAAGAACGCATTTGACATCGAAACGAGAACGATGTCGTCTGCATATTCCAGAGCGACAAGGCTTTCGTCGTATACTCTCACATGTCCCGAAGTCTGAGAATATCCTTTTTGAAAATGGACTTTATTATCGATTCAACCCAGTTGTCTGGAACGACCTCTTCCCCCCAAATAGTCAAGACAGACACTAGCTGAGTAATTCACCGCCGTCCCTTGAACAGAGCAGGTGGAAGGTCGTCAGCACCAGCAGCACGATGACGCTTGAGTAGAAAATTTCGAACAATTCTGGGACTGAAGCGGGGCCCATATTCACAGTCCTGATTGGAGATAGCCTGTGGTAAACTGAATCGCTGTTCAAAGTAATGTAACCATTGGTACAAGCAGTTTCCTCTGCTGGATATCAGAGAACCATTTTGGTCCGTGATGGTCGCGCTGACAAGAGGATTCCGAGGACCAGTCGAATGAATCAAGAGGTACAGTCCGCGGAACTCTGCATATTTTTCGCATCTTCAATTTGTCCGGCCTTTCGGCTCCACCCAGCTTCCCGGCATTCACCGACAGTCGGCTTTACCTGGCGTTGGGTTCATTTCTGGTTGCAATCAGGAGGAACCCGTCACCAGGCCTCCAACAAAGCTACAGTCCTATCAGAGAGCCAGTGATTGGGTGAGATTGGGTGAGTTGCACAGCGGACAGAAGTTACAGCCCTGAGTAGCGCTTTAGACATCTGTTTCCAGTGACCCTTAACATCCGACAACAGGCAACCAGTCAGGCATTGGAGCCTGTTCTGATAGGTTTCAGATTTCTGGGTCCACGAGGTTTTTAATGGCTAAGTGAGGTGTGCGTATTCTGTGTACATTTGGAAGGCGTAATGAAAAGCAACAACGAACAAGTGCATAGACAGAGTCCATGCTGGCATTCCAGAAGTGGCAGCAGGCAATGATCGATCCTCGACACCGGTAACCGATGGTAATGTGGTTTGTTTGGATTCGGGGCTGGTCCGTTGGTGGGTACCACACTGTCAAGCGATTTCCACTGTTCCGGGAATCGGTACTGCAAAGGAACACTCTGCGATTGGCACACATCCGCAGTACGTGCTCACCGTTTTCCGTGCGTTTTGTGTCCAACCCAAGACGACCACCCTAATGAGTCCCAGTAGTGCTCAATCTACCAGCAACCACCGCCATTTTTGTAAAAGTGCACCTAGACCGTCCTAGAAACTGTCCTTGGCAAATTCAGTGCTACAATCGGCTGGGGCTTAAGCAGACACAAGAAACAGGGTGCGATGGACATAATTTTCTCCAGATCCTTTCAGACGTTGCCAAGCGGACCGCGCAGAGGCGACTATCCAAGGGTAGTCAATCAGGCACAAGCTTTTGGCCAACCGCTCACCCCGGTATATCCAGCTACAGCGGCCTCCACATCATCAGAGGTGCGCAGCCGGGACCTGGAAGGGACCGATGGGGCAGTAAGTTAAATTACAGTACTTGCGTCCTGGATCCTTGTTTCTAACATACAGCACACATCATTGCAGAAGGAATCCAGCGTACGAGTAAGACCAGCATGCATCACATGTAAACTGCTAATTTTCCTGCTCACTATCATCTCTCTTGTCCCAGTCACTATTGGTCACGTTATTGTGCAAACTTTGTTTTGATGAAATACACAACAAGCCCCTGCTCCTTGGATTCAAAGGGACTTTGCGCCTTTCGCTGAGTGACTGTTGGTTGAATAACATTGGCTAATCCCCAAAGTGAATAAAAATTTTAGCTGTAGACCCTGGGCCTATCCATCCACATCAATGGATTAATATTGCGACTACCGGAGACTTGGAATAGCAAGAAAGTAGAGCCTTCTTTCCTTGATATGGTGATTCAACGGAATACGGACCTGCGAAATTTCCTCTTGTGAACTGTGAGTCAAGATTTCCTTGGATTGTTCTCCTTCTGACATTATATCTGACTTACATTAATAGATTGTTCAGTCCATTAGAGACTCCTTAGGGCTGTTAATCACTACAGGCTTGTTGTCATGTTTGCTTCAGTGTGCAAACATTGAAGGCAGCTAAGTAGACCGGTTTTGGGGATTTGAAAACAGGCTTCAAAAAAAAATCGTTCAGCTGTAGCACCCTTTCGGTGCCTAACTGCCATGCTACCAGAAGGAAGCACGAGGGCTGGGATACTGCCAGGTTGCCCAAGCCTAGACAGGGGAAGTCGAGAGGCAGAGGTCGGGTTCGAACCACGAACCTTGCGGTCAGTAAATTCGCGCTCTAACCACTTCGGCCATCTCGCCCAGGCTTCAAGGTGTTTATGGTTGGTCTTTCAGCTGTAGTACTCTTTCGGTACCTAGCTACCATGCCAACGGGGGGAGGCGAGGGCTGGAATACTGCCAGGTTGCCCAGGCATAGACAGGAGCAGTCGAGATGCTGAGGTCGGGTTCGAAATACGAACCTTCCGGTCCGTAAGCTGGCGCCCTAACCACTGAGCTATCTCGAGATAGTTTATGGTAGTCGTAAAGTTAGTAAAGTGGGACGCACAGAAGCCACATCAGGTGGTGACGTGTGGCGAAAAAATTGGTCGGTCCCAGTGCTGGGGCCTGCGGCGGTAGTATTCAAGTTGAAGTAGGGTAGGGCAGAAGAGGGAACGCGTGAATGTGTAGGGAGGCATCAGCAGCAGCATGTTTTCGCCTACCCACCCACTGGATGCAGCAATTAAGACGGTCCGGATAGTGGCACCAAGCGATGGCTAAGGTGGCATGATAACGTTTTAACTGTGATGCTCATGGTTGGACGCGGGCTGGGACACTGTCAGGGCACCCAGGACAGGACAGGACGATCAAGGTCCTCAGCCAAAGCCTTTGGCTCAAAAGTCTGACAGCAAGGCGGGTGCCTGTAGCTGCCAAGCGATAAACGGTCACCAGATTGGCAGACGCGACAATCGCTTCTTTCCAAGCAGGAAGGTTGAACAACTGACGAAACATTAGGCAGAAATGCTTCGATATCAGGATTCTCGGATGCAATTCACCCTCGCCCCCAAAAGCGCTGGAGGGGCTTGTCTTGTGAGAGAATTCTCGAACATCCTCTTCCACAAAGATCTTGTTGGTTAGAGATGGTTCTTAGTTCTGCCTTGCCCAGAGTGAATGTGCTGTGTTGGCTGGGGCAGAATATAGGCCTGCATACTGTAGACTTCCGGTACCACTTTTGGATCCCCCGCTGGTTCCCCGTTTCTGTCCTGTTGACTTGTTTCTTTTGCGTACATTTCCCCCCGAGTGATGCTTAGTGTTGTGGCCTGTTCAGTCGGCGGGCATTTGATTAACCGCGGTTCCGCATCCTACGCAATGACAGCTGGTCTTCTGAGTCATAGATAGTTATATTCCTGAAGAACAGCTTGGACCCCATTTCCAAAAGACGTCGAATCATGCTGGGAAACTTTTGGCTCATTTGGCTACGCACTGATTTGGAACAAACAGAACATCACCTTCGTGAATCTTATGCTCAGTGATCTTGTATGTCTGCTCCACTGGAACGGGAGTTTCTAATCCATGTTTAAGATTTAAGGTTCCTGGCTTGTCTTTATGACGCTCCAGTGTGTGTCAGTGCGGCTGCTACGAGTGCTCATCGGCGAAATCCCAAGCCCAATGGATGCTGCAACGGCTTATATGGTTCACTGGCAAGTGACTGGGTAGAAGGCCTGCCACTGCTGGGTCAAGCATCACGGCGAGTTTTGATTGGTCGACAATATGGATCAGTGTCCGTTGGATTCCATTCAGTGCCGCTTCCAGGCCTTCGAATTTCCAGACTGGTGACGTCACATGAACCGTAAACAGAACGCGCTGCTTGTTGGTTTTTGACCTTTTCAAACGTTTACCGCTCTCTCAGCAAACTCGGTGTTCTTCATGCAGAATTCACCATCTTTGAATGATGGGACCAAATGAGCTGAGGTTCAGCCGTCATTTTACTGTCAGTTCAAACGCCAGCTACCAACACCATTAATGGGACATGTTAACAGGTTCTCCTGTACCTATGGGGCGTTGTCGGTTGGTCCGAAACTTCATGACTCATTCTCGCGACCGGTATTCAGCCACAACACAAGGTAAGTATTCACATCCGGCCACTGAATGTATTTGAGAAAGATCCGTTAGGTCACCTATCAGTGAAATCATCCGTGGCTGACTAATCTAGATATTACCTTGTAGCTTGTATTTCATTATAGCACGCCACTTTCATTGCGCTTTTAGTGGCCAGGCAATTTTCTTTTGATTTCATGAACTCATTTCCAGGTAAACGCATTTCATTCACCGTTGCTGAAGGTAGATGGCATGGCTAAGATACAGCGTCCCTGAACCAGCTGTCTGTTTGATTGAGGTTGAACAATTTTCCCTTTCAGTTTGCCCAGAGCGTTTCGTTCGTATGGGTTTGCGAATTCACAAATCAGTTACTTACGCCTTATGGAGCCGCCTATATGTCAGGAAGCGTCCAGGCACGAAAAGAACATATGCAGAGAAATACGCGTCATCGGTACCGCACGTTCCGGATAGCCGGTGCGTTGGCGGAGCTTACCAAACACGGCTTAGCAGCATGCGAACAATAGAGTGGGTGTAAAATTGTTCACAGCAGGAACGTCGCCATTGGGGGGCGACATAGCTCAGTGTTTAGAGCGCGAATTTACTGATCAGAAGGCCAATGGTTTGAACCCGACCTCTGCCTCCCGACTTCCCCTGTCTAGGCTTGGGCAACCTGGCAGTATCCCAGCCCTCGTTCTTCTTTGGGTGGCATGGCAGCTAGGCACCGAAAGGATGTTACAGCTGAACGGTTATCTCTTTTATCTTTCGCCACTGACTGGAGGGAACAAACAGGCAAATGGCCAAAACCGGCCATTTAACCATCCTATATAGTTACACGGAAGCTCTTTATGTCCGTCCCGACAATACAGCCGTGTCCCGGGTTCCCTCTCTTCCCCCTATGGCGTAGTCTAGCAGGCTCATTTCCGGCTTAACCAACAGACGGCCACCCACGATACAACAGTATCGTTGGGTTATACGCATTCCCCCATTTTCTTACTGTGGATATGTTTCAGTACCTCATAAGTTTTTTCCTCTAATTTTGCCTAACTTCGAGTGGCGTTACGCCTGAAACCACGGAGCATTGTGCCAAATGCGGTCCACACAAATCACCCGGCTGACTTGCAACGGCAACTGTAGCAGTACTCAACGTGTGTCAGTCCTCTGGAAGGGAATCTTTGATCGTCAGCTGTTTGCTAATTTTGATTAAGCTAAATTTTCGGCTACAGAATGGTCAAATTGTTGAGCGAAGTAACTGATCACCGATATGCGTTACTGGCCTTAGACATGAAGATACCTGTGCCGCCAGCTAACGAACGTGCTAGGTAAACAAATGGCATCAAAATCTGGTGGCCGAATGCAGCTGCTAGTGGAATGCATATCATAATCATTGCCGGTTACTCTCAAAGGCTTTCTATTTAAATAATTCCGGAACTACTACTTCCGAAAGCGCGCTCTGAATTTCAGCCGTCAAGTCGGCCCAGGCTGATGGCGGTGGATGCAACCACACTCAGTAGTATGAAGCTTTTGGTTGTGAATAAGAACATAAAACTTTGTAACAGAAAATTGTTTCCAGTATAACTATGTGGTCAAATGCCTCTTGCGTTTGCCTTTCTGCAGTCCTTGTTGAAGGGATACAGACATCACACAACGCATTAGCCTGGTGCTGGTAAAAGAGAATTAAGTGCTGACAGTGTTCAGATTCATGGGTCTAGACTGCCATGAATGAAATAATAATATTGAAAACCCTTAAGCTATAATTACCTTCAGGTCCCTGGAGAGGTAAGATTGTCAAATGCCCTAGCATATAATGGCTTTACTGCGGCTTTTGATTGCGCAATTCATTTTACGTACCGGTATGGCCTAGTTTCTTTTTGAGTCCATGTTGTGCAAGTTTTAGGACTATAGCTGGTAACAGAGTCACAGGTCCAATTTTTTAAATCTCTTCGATCACCTCAGCTAGCCCACTTATTGCGGATCTATAGTTTTTCAGGAATTTGACTTTACGCTTACTATAGGCGAAGACCGCGGTGACCTACTGTTTGCTCAGTGGGTTTTATGGGTCTTTCTGTGTGCCACTGTAAGTTACAGTTATGAGGGCTAAGCAGAACTGCGTGCAATCCATCTGGCATCATCAAGCTATTCATGTTTAAGGCCGGTAAGTTATAGCTTCTTCGCCGTTATCATAACATGCAACATTATCCAAAACAGCATTATACTACCAAGGCATATGAGGGATTCACTGAAGAGTTCTGACAAAAGATTTAATTTCAGTAATCCCTGTCAGTTCACTGTTATTATCCAATGGCTGCCCGTGCCCTACTTAACATCACGCGACGTATCCTTATTGAAAATAGACATAAACCGCTTCAACTCTTGGCCATGCGCTTTTTCACGTTGTTTTTGGCCTCTACGTGATACAGTTGCTTCGCCGCCATTTTGCCCCACAAATGTCCAAAACTGGGGTCCGTTATTTGCCGACTTCAATGTCTGTTTCCAGAGATACTTCTATTAGAATGACCTCCAAACCACCATCGTTACTGGCAGTGCTTCTATCTGTTTTGAAGCACATGATCTTTCCCGAAAAAACTGCGCCTATCTTTCCACTCCGCTGCGGCGTCCATCCCTGGGACTTTGCCGGCATCTGCACTTGTTGTGCAATCCTCTGCTACGACCTATTTGGAATTTTCGTCGGCTCTACCCCGTGTCTTTCCGGATCTGACAACAGTGGCCCAGCGAATGAAACCCCCAACCTCACCGCCAGTTTTCTTTCCATAATTCTGTGACAACACTGCTTGAGTAACAACACCTTGCCCCCTACAGCCCTAACTCACTAGCCTTGAAGACAGAGCCGCAGTCTTTCGTATCAGTTCGCTATGGTTGTTCAGACTGTCCAACCTTTCCACCAAATGGTTTCCCTGGTTGGACCGCAAAAGGGGTAGAAATTGTCTTTACTAGCCGACTGACTCAATTAACGTCGTCGGCGACAAGAAATCCCACATCTGGGCTTCGGGGCCCGACACTATGTCGACAAAAGCACCCCACCCTATCGAAATCATACATATGTTCTCTTGTTTTGACTCTGGGCCCGCCCATTGACTGAACCTTGGTATGAGGCGTAAGGTGCCTATTTTACAGCAACTTGTGAACTCTTTTACCGTTATGAGTGACGCCCTGTATTCGCCTGGCAAAAATGCCATTTAAGCCGATTCGTTCTACACATTCGCGCACCATATTGACGATCCAGGCCAGCCTCTGATCCCTGGGTCAGTCAACACGTGTGCACCTTTTTCAGGTTTAGTTAGCATTCTGTCATCAAATCCCTAAACCCGGTGAGCTTTCGCCGACTTTCAGTGAACCTTATTTTGTTGAATAACAACCGCGCATAATCTACTGGTTTCATTGCAACCTGTTCGGGTTCCAAGCTCCCATATACAGCTGAAACTGCTCTTAACACCACGTTTGATCAATGCCCAAGCCACCTGGTTGCATCTTCCCCTCCGCGTGGGTCTCTAGCGAAACCAATCGTCCGTAACACCGCATCAGCCTGGTTCTGCACGCATCGGTCTCCTCGGCCAACCCAAAGACCTCTGAATGCACCTCCCCTCTCCTTCACTTCACTGATAGCGCCCGTCGCATGACTGTCTACAAACCAAAGTAAACCACTGCAATACTAGTGCAGTACCATCTAAAGGGTCTATAAGGGCAAGTCCCAAAATAAATCCTTATCTTGGCCGCAGTGGTGCATACCAAGTGACTAGGCACGCTGAATTATTGGTGCTCGACTTCATCTGAGGCCACCTCATACCCAGTAAACCGTTCTTAGAACTGCGTGCACCAAACTCTGGCGGATAAATAACGGCTAAGATTCTCCTGCCCAATTGGGATATCGAAAACGGGTGAATCATCTTCCTCGTGATGCTCTATGCCTGGGATGCCCATTCTAGGCCGTACTGGGTTAATTAAATTATGTAGCCGCTGCAAAATTTGTCAATATGTCCAGCCCCCAGAAACAGGTCTACTACATGGACAGTTCGACAAATAAAATTTAGTAAGCACACAAAACGTTCGTAAATATTTCCAGGATATTGTTCGTGTGAGTTAAGTGAAACAAATTTTGCTTTCGACGGTAATTAACCAGATTTTGGGTTTCACCATTCCGGCAACTTTGTAACACAAAATAAGCTCCAGTGGTGTCAAAAATCCTGTGGATAAAAAGGTTTTATATGCTTCTAATATTTCATTCAAAGCGCTTTCAAATCGGCCAAACAGATTAAGCATGAATAACAAACAAACAAGAATTTTTGAAAAGTAGGAATTACTTAGAATTTGCTGAGTAACGTGGCGCACGCGCCCGTGACAAGCGAAAAAGCACCATTCTAAGAAATTTCTATTGCTCTCTAACTAAATATCCTCATCTATTAATCTGAAGCTTGGCCATGAGTTTCTACAAGAAGCTGGCGTACAACTTACAAGTAGTGTTTGATATCAAGACGTGCCCGGAGTTTGATTGGTTTTCTGAAAGCGATCAGACCGCGCATTTTTGACTTCATATCTCAGGCCCCATCTCCGATTCAAAGAGACTTCCTCAATAACACCATCAAATATTTATTTAAATGCTTCAAACGATTTCTCACTGAATAGTGAAGCTGCATCTCCCACGTAACAGTCGCACGCCAGGGTAAAATGCACTTGTGATGTGATATAAGTTCCAATTGTTTAGCCAATACACAGTCCAAATTCGTTCGTGAGATTCATAGTGACTAGGAATATATGCACCAGATCTTAACTCGATCTCCCCTCTTGGCATTAGAGATTTCACACATTCACTCGTAGCACCACCATTTTTATTCCGTATCTGTTTTAAACAAGAAATGTTCCTCCTGAAGGATAGAACCAAAACACATTTCACTCGAAGTCTCCCGCACATTTCTGAAGAGTTTCGCGTGTTCCTGCACGTTGGTAATGCAGATAGAAGTCTGACACGGCATTTTGTATGCCTTTAAACGAACGAAGGCCAAAACTCGCTCAGACATGTGTCAGCGGTTGTCAGAGTTTTACAGCTAGTACTGCTGCAAAGCTTGTGAAGTCCGCCTCCAAACATAAAGCGGTGAGAAAATAGTATGACTGCAAGATCGTGTCTTCTACGAGGATAATTTTAGGGCACGAAAGTGAAAATTAAACCGTTGATGAGGAGCTTAGCCAGCATAACTGGGGGGCAAACCGGGTGTCCCATTCCGCACTGGAGAACCCTTCTGCTCTCCCGTTGGCTGACCTACGTATGAGGCCTTGGAGGTTGCTGACCTGCATCAAAATCCTCAGTCACTTATTCAAGGAGTCATCCGTTACCTTGATGATACACTGGCACCTTCCTAAGAACATCCTCTCTTCCTGTAAACTGAAGTAAGTTCCCTTCTAGAACTTGTCCGAATTCTTGACCAGTGGATTGTTCGGATCCATATCAAACAGCTTTCTTGTAGACCTTAACAACTCATCTAAGCTCCCTCCAGCCACGTGAGTTCCACTGGAACTTTTTGATTCTTTTCAATGTGGGGTTATAACCGCCACGTCTCAACTTAAGGAGCAGCCTAATGAAGCGCCCCCAAACCCCTGTGACAGTTGTAAATCCATGTCCGGTAAATTAACTGAGCCGTTAAATCTCTTCGTAGGGTTATGCGCAAAATATATGTACCTCTGGTTCAAACGCCTGGACCATTCTTCTGGTTGAATATGAGGCGGGTTTAGCCTGATGCAATGCCTGCCGGAATTTTCCACCCAGATTTACCGTTCCCTATGCTTATGTGTACCACTTTACCCTAGGTTCTTCACCGGTATTGACGTGACCCCTCTGCCCGAAAGCAGGCCAAGCTTCGCTCAACAACGCAAGAGGTGAACAATTTCCTGATTCAGAATAGCGCTACGAGTAAAATTAGCTTTTTGGTCGTTTTGAGTCACTTTTATTGCACTACAGAAAGCCTTCTCCACAAACGACATTCCGGCTCTCAAATAGTGTCGCTGCGCTTAACATTCTCCTACCCTGTTCCCAACTGCCAGACAGCGGAGGCACATACTTGGGAGATATCATCGGGTCGGGTCCACTGATGCCACTGCGGACACGCAAAGAGGCGACACCTTTCCCACCCAAAAACAGATAGCCTCAGTCTATTCGCGAGACCATAACTCTATCAAGCCAGTAAAAAAATTTCGCTTCGTGACCCACAAACTTGTTTTTCGGCCAATTGTCTCCATTCACTTTGGGTAAATCTGTTCACACGATCTCCATCACCTCATTTAAGCCTGCGACAGTGCGAAACCCACCTCCCTTCATCAACTGAAATCATCGGTCGCCAGAATGCACACGCTGCGGAATACGCACGTAGTTTTAGATGCTCCTACGTTATTTCATACGTGATGCGATTAGAAGTAGTGGCCTACATACACTGACAAACAGGATCGTGGCTTCGCCCAAGTTTTCAGGGTTGGCTTTGTTCTTACCGTTCAGCGGCTGCCGTTCACCTGAAAGGCACAAGCAAAATGTGTGTAACTCTACTCTCCAAGTTTTCAGCGCGGGGCAGTAAGTTTGCCAGCGCGAGGATTTGTATAAAAAAGCGTCAAATAGTACTTTGAACTGCGTACTAGATGTAGCGTGGACAGCCGTCGCAGGAAGGCTATTCCACGCAGCAACTACCCGAAATGAGAAAAAATTTTGCCAAATAAAAGTGTTCGCCCTGTTGACGAAGGAAAGAGGCTATTGACAAAACAGGACGCGAAACCGGTTAGTCGCCAGTCGTTGATCTTTCATCTCATTCGCCTGACGTCCAGAGTATATGAGATCATTCAAAAGACAATGAAATGAAACCTATATCATCTGAAAAAATCGACGTCTTGAAACCCGTTCATTTTTAAAGGGTGCTCGGCTGATACGAGCGAATTCGTAACGAGGCGATCAGGAGACGAGTACTTGGTGAAGCAGAGTGTACATCCTGATGGTTAGGCTGTAGCACCCTTTCGGTGCCTAACTGCCATGCCACCAGAAGGGGGCTCGAGGGCTGGAACACTGTCAGGTTGCCCAAGCCCAGAGAGGGGAAGTCAAGGTGCAGAGGTCATGTTCGAACCACAAACATTCTAGTCAATAAATTCGCGGTCTAACCACTGAGCTATCTCGACCCGAGAGTACTTCTTCCAACCAACACGCTCAGTGTTGCAAACTAAAGTGGCTGGTCCATATGTTACCCATACTGATCAACAACCTGCCGGGGGAGACTGCTAGGCGTGCTTAAGTATGAGTAGGCGAGAAGCAGAATTGGGCTGAGTTTGAAATGACAGAAGCGAATGAAGGGGGTTAAGAAGAGCTCAGGTGACGTTCGCCTTTTAGGATTGGTTCGCTTTGACCCCTCCTGTGCTCCTCGGAGGACATTGAACAATTTGCCGGCTTACCGAATTCATTGGTGTTCTTGCTGACAGTTGCTATCCAAATTGTCTGTGGCACGCGAGGCCGAGGTCACACGCCCTGACCTCTTTCTTCCTTTTTCTGTTTGGGGATTTATTCGAATAATTTAACACTAACATGCACTTCTGGCATTGCCACCAACGACGATGATGATGAGCTTGCCACTTCTGCATGCCTAGTATGCCAGTATCCAGTAGAACAAAATGCAGCGTTCAGAATCCCAAAAGCATCGGTCCCCGCGACCAAACAGGTGTGAATATTCCTAGGTCGTCCATGTGTGGTGGGATTCCGGGTCCGATAAATACTGCAACAACTTTCCGCCTAACTTCCCTGGAATATCGCCAGCCTCCTCGCGTCAACAGCCACGACAATTTTTGGATAACGAAATTGTGTATCAAAATTATGTATCCTAGACCCTGAAAATCATCAAGGTTCTAGCAATCATTCAGTAACGTGCAAGCAGCATTCAGCGACCACGTACGTAAATAATTACCGCACTTTAAATGTTCGTGACGGACCCATGCAGTAATAAGGGATCTGCAGTATACCTGAGGTGACCAAGTGCATTGCAAAAACCGCACAGCAACACCCCCAAGCACACCGGTCTCCAGCTACAGGGTCAAGCGGAAAGACGGCCGCCCTAAATCCTCTCCTCCTGTTGCCTACACTAGTGCGCTTAATTACTCAGCGAACACTACTCCATGGTTTTTGCCGGAGGTAGTCGATTCATGCACAAGCCAAACCCAAGCAAATTATTGGCTGGACCGAGCCACGTGATCCAAACTCGAACGTACGAAGGCTTAGCCGACGACTTAGCTGCTTAACAGGTGTTTCCACCAATGGCCTCTCGTGGCTTGGTGGCTTAGTGGGGTAAGCTTGGGAGCAACAGTGGGCGTGTTCGTGGATCAAATCTGGGAGACTTCGTCCGACCTCTTATCGGCTTTCCCCGTTAGCACGTTTTTTTACAGGACACTACTGCTTTTGCCGATTAACTAAGGTGAAAGGAACTTAAAGTTCGGAGTGCGAAAAGTCTTGGATATGTATACATATCCAAGACCATAGTTAAGTTTGAATCGACATTCCCGAAAACACAAATGTCGAGTTCCTGCCAAAATTTTATTGGAAGAAGTGACGTGCGTAGACAGAAGCAGGTTGTGTGAAGAAAGGCACGTCGATAGAGGGCATTTTAAGGTATGTGGATAGGTTTTGTGATGTTGGGTTTACCTATTCATTCTTATTAGACGACAAATTGTACATATTACACGCGGAGAAGCAGATATCTCCCGCAATAAATTCTTTAAATTGTTAAATGCGATTTTTTCGCTTGCACTGACAGTCCAGTTTTCCTTGGATTATACGCTTTAACCAATTAGCTCACTTTTTTCTTGGCTTGTGCACAAATGCAGTTTCAACGCGCGCGCTTCCTAGATTGTGCACAACTAACCATCTAAAATGCTGGCTTCTGCATGAATCGCTTGAGTTTGCAGGAGTCGCAATACGGGAAAAATTTCAAATAACGCGTCTTTGAGGTCGCGGATACACGGATTCACGGATTGTGCACAGGATTAAGGCCCCCGCCCGTGTTTTCCGGATCGGTTTTGTTCTTGTCGTCCAGCGGCTGCCATTCACCTGAAAGGCAAAAGCGAAAAAATGGTGTAGAACTGCTCCCTAAGTTCTGAGTGGGGGGCAGTTAGCTCGCCAGGACGAGGACTCACATAAGAAAGTGTCTAATATTGCTTTGAATTGGAATCTTGATGGGGCGTGCACAATCGTTGGGGGAGGGTTATTCCACGCAGCTACTGCACGGAAAGAGAAAAATTTATGCCCATTTAAGGTATGAGCTCTTGGCCTGAAAATCTGCTTACCGTGTCCCAGACGTGTGTTGGTTGGATCAACCGTGAAAAACCTGTTGGGACAAATAAGTATTAGGTCTTTTCGAAGTCAGGGATAAACCAGAGTAAAGAGGTAGAGCACGGCGAGAAGCGTTTCATGGCCCACGAATTTAAGGCCGGCAACCATTTTCGTAGCAGCTCGCTGGACACGCTCAGTGAGGGTTACGTCCTTCGTGCGCCCTGAGTAGACAACTTGGTTGACGTATTCAAGAAGCGGTCTGACGTAGGCCCCATAGAGTATTTGTAAGTCTATGCGCGTAATACGGGAGAAGGTACGCCTAATCATCCGTAGAACGGCGCATGCCTCTTGAGCCGATTTCTCATGGCGCATTGAGAAGGGCATGTTTGAAGAGAACCAGATACCCAACTCCTTTTTGGTATCCATCTTCGTGATGTCTTCTGGTCCATTCTCACCATGCACGACATAGGCGTTCGCTGCGCCTCCTCCGAATGACATATGGACGCACTTTTCGTCATTCAGAGGAGGGTGCCAGTCCAACGACCACCGCTTCGCATCGTCTACATCCATTTGGAGGGGACTGGCATTGGTACTACAGGATTTCAAGTCGTCCGCGGATTTCTGATTTACAGCGGTTCCGCATTTTACGAAATGCCAGCTCGTCTTCTGTGTCTCCTGTGGTTAACTTTTTGAAAAATAGTTGAGACCTCTTTTCCAGAAGACGCCAAATCCTTTTCGGTTGCTTGCAGCTCATCCGACTGCATGCTGGTTTTCTTGGGACGAACATTGCGTCAGCCTCATGAACCTTCAGGACAATGGCTCCGTATATGTCTTCCACTAAACCTGGTCCCAGTTTAACGTATTCGAGAAAGATGCGCATTCCTGAGAAGTCTGCACGACAGAAGTTTCGAATACACCTTTGAGTTTCGGTATTTCTGGTCCAGTAGCAGATAAAATCAAAGGTCAGCACACAGTGGTCACTATGTCCCACTGGAGCGTTAGTCGTCACCTGATCGACAAAGTGGTTTTCGTTGGTGATGATCAAATTTAAGAGGGAAGGCATTTGGCCCGCACGGTATCTGGTGGGTGCGACGACATTTTGAGTCCAAGCGCTCTATTGAGCGACTTCGGTTAGCGCCGGTGCAAAAAGTCCACTTGATTCGACGCGCTGGTGCTCCATATAGGAGGCTTTTGGAGCGTTGAAGTCACCTACCAGCAGGAGAATTTGTGACTTGGGTGTGTGCATCACTGCTGATCCTTCATTGTCTGTTACGTAAAGACGCGCTGATAGCTCTATGTCCTTATGCGCCGCGTCCTCGTGATGCTTGCCTCCTCCAGAGCATTGCTGCCTCGGGTAGTCAAGCAGTCTGCGTTGGTTGAGTAGAAGCTGCAATCCGGAGTCGCGGCCGGTTGTGTCGCCGTGCTTTCCAGAGCACAAGGGGCTATAACTACAATCGGTTTCGCCATAGGTTTGGGGTCGGCCGAACTGGCGCCAAGCGGAAACCTTTTTCGCACCTCACCCCCTGAACTTCTCTGGCCCAGCTTTCGCGCCTCTGGTGGGCGATCCTCTGATGTACGCCTAATTGTTGGGTAGGTCTTTCGAATGCTGGCAGCCCACTCCAAGGTTTTCTGTACGACAGATTGGGTGGAAAGTGTAACCAGAAGCCCAATTGTTCGCTTGCTTCCCTTATGACGTAGCCAATCTGCGTGAAGCAATTCGTGGTCGGGCTTCGTGATGACACTACCAAGGAACGACTTTGTCTGCTTTATTGGCGTGATTTTTCTGGAGAACGACCCCCAGATGATCAGCCTGCTCTCCCTTACGCGTCTGTCCACTAGAGATGCCGTGGCGGTCTTTATTGCCGCATCAGAGAGCTGGATGACTTTCTTCGCAGCCAGCGGACCCGGAATGGATCGCGCAAGGTAGTCGTTCAGTGAAGAAAGTTCTTATCAACTTTCGTCCATGTCGTTGTATTCTTTGCGTTTGCATCCTCCAGAGCCTTGGAAAGAGGCTCCAGTTTCGCTTCGAGTGTCCCGATTAAAGCGGAACAGTCACACTGGCCTATTAGATTTTGCGGTTTTGGTTCCGTTTTTGGTGGCCGTCTTCTTAGTTGTGGAAAGCATTGCCCCACTAAGGTAAAGGCAACTGGCGCAGACAAACGGGTCAGGAGAGTTGGCCAGGTGGCTTACCTGGTTGTCCTGTAAACCCGTGCATTTAAAGTGCCACCAAGCCTTGCAGGAGTGGCATTGCATACAACGTCTTACACTCGACGGCACCCTTTTCGTCCACATCTGTTGTGGTCCAAATATGGCTGTGGAGTGCAGCTTGCATAGGTTTGCGTCATCATTATGAATGGGTGCAAAATAGGAACTGAGTGCGTTATAGCACGTAAACGTTATGTTAGTGTGAAAAACTTCAACAAATGATACTAGTGTACTCTATGAACAGATTGAACAGTGAAAGGCTTCTTTCACAATTTCGCAAGCGAGAAATACAAAACCGACTTCAAACGTACCGCATACTGGTCTGCTTCCTTTCTCGGCGGTTCCGAGGGCTGCTTTTCATATGCAGGGTATTTTTTGCCCCCTGGGTGTCCGGTTTGTGTGAGCCTTTTACTTTTGGGTGACGTAGTTTTTCATTTCGTGAGCAAAAATTTCAACCGCTGCTACTTCCGGCCCGTTCAGCATTGCCCTTTGGACGACCAGATTTGCTGTTGTTTGAGGATTTGGGCAAACTTGTGTCTGTTTGGATTTTTGGGCGTTTCGGCCCGGTTTGATCAGTAAGGTGTCTCTATGAGGCCTTGTGCTTTGAGTAGCAGCACCAAGAAGCATTACTTTTGGGGGCGCTCCCATGAGGCTCGTTTTCGCAGAAGACTTCCTCTTGAAGCTAGATAAAAGCTTTCCAATTTGTTAAATCTTATGTAGTTTGCCTGACTACAGTCGCTTCTCCGTTTTGTTTGTGTGGACTCCCGAGTCACCGCGATTAGCGTGGCCAACTGGGCTTACGGAGAATTTTCCGGTTCGTTATTTTCGGGTGTTTGGCTTCGGCTGTCGAGGTCATGCGCGATGACTGTGTCCACAATCGAGGGGGCCACTTTTGACGGAGTGGAGCTGGAGTTTGGAAGTTTCGCATTCTCAGTGGTTGTGGGTTCTCGTGGCATTCCCCGATGTCGATGTCAACGCTTGTGGCTGATTTATCTGTAGGCTTCGCCGCTTGTCTCCGCACGTCTGATCCAGTCCAGCTCTGAAGTTGTGACTTGGGGGTGGGGATCACTGCTGATCCTTCATTGTCTGTTACGGAAAGACGCGCTGATAGCTCTATGTCCTTATGCGCCGCGTCCTCGTGATGCTTGCCTCCTCCAGAGCATCGCTGCCTTGGGTAGTCAAGCAGTCTGCGGTGGTTGAGTAGAAGCTGCAATCCGGAGTCGCGGCCGGTTGTGTCGCCGTGCTTTCCAGAGCACAAGGGGCTATAACTACAATCGGTTTCGCCATAGGTTTGGGGTCGGCTAAACTTAAACCAAGCGCAAACCTGTTTCGCGCCTCTCCTCTAGGACTTTTGTGGTCCAGATTTCATGCCTATAAAGGGAGACCCCCGGATATACGCTTGGTCTTTGCGTAAGCCTTCTGAATGCTAACAGACCACCCCAGTATCTTGTGTACAGCAGACGAGAAGGAAAGAGTGACTAGGAGCCCAAAGGTTCGCTTGATTCCCTTTCCGCCTGACCACTTTGCGTGAGGCGATCCATGTTCAGGCTTTGTGAGGACACCGCCAATGGGCGACTTCAACAGTTCCGCCGGCGTGATTTTTCTGGATAACGCCCCCCAACTGATCAGCCTGCACTCCTTCATGCGCCTTCCTACTAAAGAATCGGTCTTCGTTGCCACATTGGAGAGCTGGATGAACTTCTTTGCAGCCATCAGCCCCGGGGTTAATAGCGTTAGGTATTCGTCCAAGAAAGAAAGCTCACTTTCGACTTTCGCCCAAGTCAAGTGGTTCTTTGTGTTTGCTTCCTCGAAAGCTTTAGAAAGAAGCGCCAGTTTTGCGTCGGGTATCCCAATTAAAACGGAACATCAGCACTGGTCTTTCCGATTTGGCAGGGTGGACTTGTTTTCGTTTTTAATAGCCCTCTTTTTAGTTGCAGAATGCGTAGCACCCCTAAGCCAGAGGCAGCAGACGAATAAAAAACGCGTCATAAGTGTTAGATAGTTAGCTTATCTGGTCCTCCCGTAAACCCGTACATTACAATGCCACCGGGCTTTGCAGGTGTGACATTGCGTCCCACGTCGTACATTCGGCGGACACCCGGTTCACCTGCATCTGTTGTGGTCCATCGGTAGCTGTAAAGAGCAGCCTGTATTGACCGGGCTCAGCATTGAAATTGGGTGCACCGCAGGAGTTGAGTTCAAGCTGGAAGAAGCTACGTTACAGTGAAAATTTTAACAAAATGATGGCCGTTAACCCGGTAAGTAGATTAACAGCGATAGAATTCTTTCAGAAATTTGTATGAGCAAAAAACGAAAGCAATTTCAAACGTACCGCCTCAGGTCTTATCCTTGGAGGCGCAAATCTGAAAGTGTGAATTGTGCACGACGAAGCTAAGAGCCCGTCTGGTGGCCCCAATTATGTTATTTGGTCCAATACCAATAGCGGCATAAAAGGGCAATCAGAGATCCTAGCTCCATAATTACGGGAAGCCTCCATTTACTGACAATGTCCAGCAATTTTACTGTCACTCGGTTAGTACCCATTCGTGGAGCTGCCGAGTAGACCTGATTGGACACAGTTTAGTGTGCTCTGTTGAAGCGTTGAGCAGGAAGCCGCCGAAAACCTTGCCCTGTTCTATTACACGGACGAGTTAAGACTTTTGACGTGGGTAGAATTCTACCCATAGGCCCAACAGATGGCACCGAATGTATGACCCGGACGAAAGTTTACTATCGAAGCTAAGATATTTCGCAACACTACATCAAGGAACGCCTATCATTGTTGTGCACTCCCGTTTGGCATGGCTAAAATCCCGGTGTCATTTCATTCCGGTGGAACTGTTTCTGCGGCCCTGTTCAGCGTCTCTCACTGCAACGACGTTTAACACATTTAAGCAAAGAAATCCTGAAAACTTTCGAGGGGTTCCACCGTTGGCTGTGTGAATCAGACGCAGGTTCACTCGAAACCTACACGTAATACTGATACTCCTATCCAGTTTTTTTACCAAGAACGTTACAGTCATTACAGCATCATTATGATGCTGTTCACCGCTAACCCCGCAGGTGAATCAATTCTGATGTAAGGTCGAGCCCTAAGACTACAACACCGCCTAAATACCATCACTTTAGGGCATGCACGCAACCCTCCAGGCTTGGGATACACCACAGCAGGGTATTCTTCGCACCACTGGCTAATCTAATGTAACGAACATGGTGAACCTAGCCCTAGAGACTCGCGGCCAACCGACCATCCGTGGTGGTGAGGTGACCTACTCAGTCCACACAGCTTGGTGTCAACCCATTCAGTTCCGCAGAATTGCGCAGACGTGGTTTCTCTCCACCTCGTTCCCAGACAAAAGTCCGTTAAATCTGTTGCTAGATCACCGTGTAAGTCCAAATTTTGTATACACCGATTAGCCTGAAACAGACACAAACTGAGAACGCGGTACTTTGCTTCACTGGATGGCGGTGTGAAATCTACAGGATTCGCTATCTGTAGCGTGGTTTCCCGTGGCCTCGGTGTTATCGCACTTAGAACTAGATGCTTTCACGCTTCGGCTATGCACTAGGCCTAACAGAACTGGTCCGGGGCAAATGAAGAGCGACGGTGATTGCTTGTAAGCCATTCTTCCGTCCTCCGGGCAATTGCATTTTCAACACCCGGACCATGAAGCCTGCACTTCGTACTTTCTACCTGTTCACCATCCCACATTACCCAAAAATGGCAACATAAGAACCGTGCTGTTAGAATTTAAAACCGAGCAAATCAAAACGAAGCTTAGTCATTGTTCAAGAATGCGTGAAACCCACGAAACCCCTGGGATCCCAAGCCCCGCGAGGGCCTATTCCTCTTGGCAAAACAAATGCAGAAAAAACATCATCCGCAAGTCTCCAAAGAGGCTTACCTTCGAAAGTAATTTGAGGAAAGCTCGGGAAAAATTCAAAACGCGCAATAAGACAATTGGGTGTTGGTTCAAACGACACTTATTTATTAAAGTTTTCCAGGCTCTCGAAGTAAATAATTAAAAGCCTTTCTTTCTTTCTGGGCTTGTAACTAGACGAATAAAGTCAGCGACACATTTTTAATTTTTTTAGCTACCTTCTCAAGGTCGGTGGGCACTTGAATCCTGTATTTGTACCTGCGCGTCTGGTGAATTCGTCTGTTGGTTTCGTTTTCATATCTCATCAGAGCGTATGGTCCGTTAATGACTGAATATTAATGCCACACCGATACTAAAGCGTGGCAAACATCATATAAATGGCGTCGCTACCTGCAGAAGAGGAAACTTCGTTTTTGCGAACGGTATTATTTTTGATTCTCACTGGCAACTGAGTAGGAAGACTTCATATGCCTTAGTTGCTTGTCCTCTGGATCCTCTGCAAGGCTATGCCTGGCGGCCGAGGGTTTTGGAAATCGAATGTGCTCGGTTGAGAGCATATCCCAAGAGGTAAGTCTTATATGTGTTTTTGTGCGGAATATTGTGGAGAGGAAACATCAAAAATTAAGCATTGTACCAAAATACACAGCGAGCAGAAGTTGTTCTCTTATTTGTAAGCCCAAGTGTGCAGGTGGCAGTCTACTCATATATGCAGCTTGCACACTTTAACTATGGAAAAGTCAACTTAAATTAATCAGCATTATTGAGTAAGTGCACATAATCAGGTAGCACGCGTTGATCCTTCACACATTCTTTGTCGAGTTGAGTAAAGCAATCAAGCACATCGACTACTCTATACTCCATTCTTCTTAGTAAGCTCCTCAACTCGAAATTGGATGTGCTGCTGCAACATTGGAAAGGAACTATTATCTGCTGCATCTGCACATCACGGTCAGCCGAAAGTTTTCACGATGCTTGGAGTGGCACATGGCGACGTATTTGGCCCGAGGTTGTCCATACTTTGAGTCAGCACCTTACCAAGTTGAATAAGCTTGCCATGCCTTATGTTTGCGGACGACCTGAAAGTTGAGAGGAACTCTGACATTCACACTGTTGAAGCGCGGGTGTTGGCTTAGCTGGGTAGGCTGGCTAAGTTTTGCGTGGCCTGCAGGCTACCTTTCCGCGGCGGCTTTCATTTGGAACTTATCCCACTAACAGCTGCTGCTCAGGAACTCAATGTACTCATCCATTATTACCTGAAAATGTACGCCTAAACAAACTTGCACGGATCTGTGTCTGGAGGTCCTACATATGATAAAGTAACCGTTTTGCACGAGGAACCTGACTCCCCTAGGGATGATTAATGTTGCATGTATCCAGTAATGACGCAATACGGACAGCCGGTATACCTCATGGCTAGAACAGACACAGAGGCTAGGCGCCAGAATGCCCTCAAAACGCAGAGTATATTGCGCAGAGATGAGAGGCTGCATGGCTCTTTGGTCTTGGACACAGGCACTGCAGAGGAAAAATACATTTTCAGATAAGTGAAACAATCGCACCCTGAATTCCTGCACTCGTTCAAATTGGTGAATGCTACTTATCCTGTAGGACGCGGTAAAGTCTTGGTTGCGGTGAACAGACCAACTATCTTATACGTACCGTCAAGTCAGAGCACGACAGGTGAGACTGCCTCCTGGCGCCTGTATTCCAGCAGAAGTTTAAAACATGACTTAGTCAGCACCTTTTATCCCTGACCACTAGGGCGGTATGAGGAGCGGAAGCCTCGTGCGCCTCGAATATGAACGCTAATAAAAGACAAACAGGAGAAGTACATGTACGCCGTCCTCGACAGGATAATCATTGGTCAGCATTTCCCATAGTTTCCCATAGTTCGCCATACTGGAAGGTTTTTATAAGATTTTATCTGGTAACGCTCGTTAAATGAAAAATAGTGTCCCCGAGAAACCTTAGAATTCCTTTTTTGAAATTGGATCATTAGTTACTGTGTAGTTAAGGATCGGTTTTGGATATTTGACTTTCTGTATGAACAGAAAGGCGTTGCACTCCTCTTATTACGTCTTAGCTTGTCTTTGATGAATCTTAAGGCCAATTTTAGGGCATCGTGAGAAACCCATTGAGTCATGTCATGAAAACAGACAAAATGTTTTAACGTCAAAGCCTATAGTGTTCTTATGTAAGAAACTGTTGTTCAGTAGCAAACGTTTGAGATGGACACTTAGGCTGAAGATTCTAACCGTCCCTCTGTCCCGGGTTAACCACACTGACAAACCTACTAACTTTCCTGCAAGCATTAGTTACTCCGACTAATTTATTCTGAGTCTGTATGCCTCGTCTTTTGATGGTATGGGCCTAGCATTATTGCTGCTGCATACAGCATGGATAAAGAAAGCTCTGCTAATGCTGTGGTCTTCAGGCTTTCTTCAGCAGTACCCGTTGGCTTCTCTTTCGCTGTACCCATTAATTACTCTTCTGCATGCTATACCAGTGTTATCAACTGATACTGTCTGTTATTATGGCGAAGATAATGATGTGCGTACAGGATTATATTTTCCTTGCAGATAACTTTATTCTCTGGGAAGTTTGCTTAATGGCTTAAAAGTGTATATTCTATTAGGCCTTTGGTTCGTTTAGACCTCCGAATAATTCCTTATGCTGTTGAAATTTGGAATATTATTAACTAGCTTTGCTGTTAAATCGCCTGATTTGTAGGTCGAAAATAGACCTCCCTTTTGTGCCAACAAACGATTTCTGCTTAAAATTCTTGCTCTGTTTCGTAAAATTGGTTTAGAATGAGCTTCATGATAACTATTTTCCATCATGCAGTACCTCTACATCCAGTCAGAAATGCAGGTTTCGAGTGTTTACTGACGTCAGTTTGTAGCGTACATACTTCATTATTAGATGACTGGTTTAGTTGCACCAGTGGTTTTTTCCAAATGGAATTTTCAATCAAAGTGCATAGTTGGAGATCGCGGATAAACTTCCTTCTAGAAACTAAATCGGGTAAACTATGTATGTGAGTGAGAATATTATGCCTGTAATGATGAAAGATAATCGTTCAGCTGTAATACCCTTTCAGTGCCTAGCTGTTATGCCACCCAAAGGAAGCACGAGGGCTGGGATACTGCCAGATTGCCCAAGCCTAGACAGGGAAAGTCGAGAGGCAGAGGCTGGGTTCGAACTACGGACCTTCCGGTCAGTAAATTCGCGCTCTAACCACTGAGCCAACTGCCTGTAATGAGATGCGGAAAATTTGTCCGACGTCCAGCAAATAGTTTGATTTTTATCTTGAGGCTTAAATCACAATCTAGCATATTCAGTTGCTTTTTCGTTCTAACGTTTAACGAAGTGTATTATGTTTTGTTTCACGAAAGTGCTTTTTTAGGTGAGGCATGAGGCACTAGCGATAGTCCTCGCCAAATGGCTGGTCACTTTTTGAAAAAGGCTTTGTGATCCTCAGTTAAGGTGTCGTTGTCATAGGCAAACGGTAAGGATTTCAGTTTCATAAACGGATTCCAGATAATTAATTACCTCTGAATATTCTCATTTGTACACAGATACGAGGCAGTGGGAACATATGTATTAGTCCCCAAAAATGAACTTTGTGTTCCACAACTCTGATACTCTTACATTTTAGGCAGCACATTAAGTCGTCTGCATAACTGCTTTATCCTGTGCGGCGGAACTATGTCGCCGGTGAGTGTCGGAGAACTATTCTAACTTTTGGATCATTGAGCGGAACTTTCAGTATTTCTCCATTCGCCCCATAAGCACCCATAGCGAGTGGTCTTCCTTTGTAATATGCAAAGAAGACGGTACTCCTCAAGTATGCTACTGTTCTGTCGACTCGAGAAATTATTATCCTTTACACATATTTGACAACCAACCGTTACTGTTTAGTTTTCCACCTCTGATAGCTCGCCACGTGGGTTGAACAGATATGTGGTTGTAGACCTGATGGCTGTTGATCTATTCATCGAGCTTGGCAGTTTGCTTTCATTTTACCACCAACCCTGTAGACATCATTGGTAGCAGTGGTGATGGCCCCACGATTGGTGTATAAGAGTCTACAAGCACATTGCCGAGCCCTGCAAACAGATTAACAGCCACCTGGTCTAGAGCCAGTGAACGCACTCGAGTTACGAGTACCTCATGATATTGGCAACAACAAAGAATGTCCAGTCTTTGAAATGGAAATGTGACTGAATTTCCGTCTTATACAGGGAGCGCCAAGGAAAACCCACCCATGGAGATCGAGTGGTACTTCCAAAAAGGCGTTGTTTTTTATTGCACGCGTTTTGAAACTGTAAGAAATTAAACCCTGATAGAATCAAACATTCATCAGGTCACCAGGTAGCGTCCTGCGTATAAGGTTCGAAAGAGTTGTCAGAACCCGTCGTTGGTTGACGTGCACACAAGAATCTGTCTCTGGTGTTTTCTGTTTGTTTGTCACTAAGATATCGTTTGTGGGTCACGTAGTTGACGAACTGCTCTCGTCATGGGTGCTTGGCTCAACTCCAGATACGCACTTAAGTATTGATGTAGACGTTTCAACCTGCCTCAAGCTGCCTTTTAACCTTTAGGATCATGTGGGCTGAGCTGCTGTTAGGCCACTTATAGATGGAGAGCGTTAATCGATGGTGTAGCTAGACTTGAACCAGAGAGCTTGTTGGCCACTTACCGCTACCTTTGTGCTCCTACTGTCCATCACAAATTGGGTTATACTGAACTCCAGAACCCATAAACAACACGTGAAATACTCACTTTCTGGAGACACTGTTTTGAACGGATATGGGTACTTTGGACAGTCAACCAATCGGTATTCACCGCCTAATGTTGTGAGATATTCTGGCTACTTCTGACATACGGCTGGCATACTTCTGGCGTACATTTGGCGTACGTCTGGCATACATCCGGGTTTCTGGGTTATTGGAGGGAATAAGCTAACCGTCCTGGATATCATCATGTCTTTCCGATTCTGGGAAAAACAGTCTGGAATCAGTTGCTTCATAGTTTTGGAAGTTAGCATGCTGGTATGGATTTCAGTATAGAAGATCGTGTCGCAAAACCTTTCTGGATTAATCTCTCCTGAAAAGAGACATCATATTTCTTCCGGGAGCTTTTGCTGGTGTTACTTTCAATGCAGGTAGTAAACTAAACTTGACCACCAAAAGGTGATTTTTGGAAGTCTTAGCCCGAATATGATATGCCGTTCTCCTTCAGCGACGAAAAATTGTGCTCTCCGCAAAAAATCATTGTATGAAAACACTTGGTCATCAAACGAGTCTAAGGCCTTTTTTTCTTTGGATAACACAATCGCCTAACCCTTTCATCCACTGTTGAACTTTGTTGAAGTTTATTCATTCATACAGTGGACAGCTTTCTGGTTACGGCAGACTCCATTTTCCACTAGACCCAAATAATATGTCTGTTTTTGGCCCGATTAGTGCTGAAGTGACCGGTTGCCATGACATTTGTAATAAATGAAACACCTTGAAAAATGGACGATAATCTTGCTGTCGGCCAAGTATGGCTGGTACTTTTGGAACACCATTCATTACATTATGAGAGGTCATAGGTTTATACCACTATCCGTATGGACAACACTTGATAACGGCATCTGATAAGGGTCTGAGGTTCTTTCGATCCCTTGGATAGAGCAGCTGAAAACTCTTGGCGCTTGATTGCTACAACTCAACACGCCAAAATTTGCGTATCAGTTACAGCATGTTCAATCAACTATGTAAATGTCAGGTCTCATGTGGGGCAGAATTGTGCCTCTACACTTCAGATTAAAACACTTGACCTGTGTCGACCGCATTATTTGATCTTACCTCCCTTTCATCTGAAATTGGCTGATTCCACGCCTGGGAGAACGAAAAATCCAGCTACATAACAGGAATCTGAGCAAACATGTAATACCAAACTCGGACTACTCAGTCTCATTCCGCACGCATACGCATTCAGTGTCGTGCAAACTATTTTCTGAGCACCCGCAAGCCACAGAACTCTTGTCACGCACTTTGCCCCACACACTTGTGCATACAAAGCGCAACGCACTGCCATCAACTTCAAAAAAGACCCATCTGAAAGCCTGCTGATCGATCCAAGTGAATGAGTTGCAATGGTATATCTTTATATTATTTTGAAGATTTCCTGCCAAAAGTTGTTCTCAACTGCCAAAGCGTTGCGGGTATCACGTAACCTGGGTCACCGTTTTCTGAAGTCGAACAATTCACTACTTTAGTTTTGTTTTAATGGTTTGGTTCGAAAAGTTTTCCCGCCTGAGGCAGTTTTTTATTGCTGTTTCCGGTACCTCCAGCAAAGCTCCAGCCTTCTAAAGCGAGACAGCTACCACCGGGGGCATAATAGGTACCCTCCGCAGACCATGTTTGGAAGGGCAACCGCACCATCAATCACTTCTCTCTCAAGGAGTGATTCAACTCCTTGGGGCAACACACTAGATCGCCCATCTAGGAAACACACCAAAGGCGTATTCTAAGGGGTAAATGGTAATTTTAAACAATATAAATTACAAGCCAACGCACGAGTGATGTCTGAACCTTTTGAAACCTAATTAAAATGTCTGAGCAATCGTTTCAGAAATATTGGCACTAATCGCTGGGACCTTAGCCTGCCGCCACAGTTCAAATAATAAAATCGGGCTAAAACTCCTGCAATACAAGACAATTTCTTCGGCTGTTTAATGAAATTACTGTTTAAAACGTGATGGAACTCATGAGTTAGGTGAATGGTGTATCGGATTCTAATGGGACTAGTACATAACCAAGCAATCATTTGACTCAGCGTAAACTTCTGGTAGACCTCTTTGAGACGATCGCATGGTCGCAAGCCAAAGACCCCTGGAGTTTTGTGAGACGCGTGCTGATGACGGTTCCCAACAAGAAGAAGGCAGCTGAACGGTGATTCTCGACTTTTCAGCACAGGTTGGCTTCACTTACAAGAATAAATCCATTGAATAAAAGTGCTGCCAAGGTGTTATCACGATATGATGGCAGTTTAAAGACAGAAGTAGGTAAATTGTCGTTTCTCCCAGGTCCTTGAGGACTTCCTTGCCATATTATGACAGTTCGCTACCGCTATTGTTGAGACGTTCTGCACGCTTGGCTACAAATGCCATCCTTCAGTGCGTCCCTCGCCTCACGCCTTCGTGTAGTTGTTAAAACTCCCTTCCTCTTGTTCACAACCTTTTCTTTGTTGACTGAACCAAAAGCTCCCTTACTCACCATTCCCTTTTCAGACACCTCCGCCGAATATGCCACCTTGTGTGTTCGTGCTTGAGCAGGCACTTTCAGTTCGTGCGCTACAAGAAATGTTGTCTATACGGTCTCAAGGCTCGGATGTAAGTTACCATGTTATTAGTCCTGTTTTTATCAAGCATATTCGGAAAACGTTAATGATACTTGTGAGTTATTAGCAGAGCCCTCTTCAAAAAAAGACTGGAACTGATGAGAAAATACATTCATTTGATGTTGCATCAGTGAATAGTGGTGGAATTCCATGTGTCACATTTTGAGAAATAGCAACGCTTTCCAGAAATTGAATTATGCAACAACGGATGAAGGACCTTTAGGATTATAGAGTGGTTTTTCCTTCCTACTTACCCCTCACCTACTGAGAAGTCCTTCAGAACTGTAAGCGTTTTCCTGTCATGTAGAATCGTTCAGCTGTAGCACCCTTTACGGTGCCTAACTGCCATGCCGCCAGAAGAAAGCACGAGGGCTGGGATACTGCCAGGTTGCCCAAGCCTAGACAGGGGAAGTCAAAGGTCGGGTTCGAACCACGGACCTACCGGTCAGTAAATCCGCGCTCTAACCTCTGAACCATCCCGCCATCCCGTCATGTAGAAGTGATATTTTTATATGTACGACTACTCCCTTGTATGCTGTATCATTTTTAAGACAGACAAATACTGAGGTAACTTGCGGAGTTTATTGCCTAATATTAGGTTTTTGAATTTGTAGAGGATAGCATCACTGACCGAGTTAAAAGTAAAACACTAATGAGTTCATCTGTGGCGTCTTGGTCTGTTGGAAAACGGAAAACTCTCTTCACTACTCTTGCAAGTAGTCAACTCGCGCCATTTCCGTTCAGTAGGCTGCTTTTGCAAATGGTAATGGAAGTAGCTAGTGGGCGATGCTGCTCACGTTCTCTCCTGCTGCACCCACACGACAATTTTGGTTTTCACGTCCAAATGGATCTAGTCAGCCCTCAGTATCCGAAACGCGATTTCTCAGTTGATTGAATGAATTGAACGTCAATAAAATTAACGAAAACGGTTTCTCTTTTATACTGACTAATATCAACCTCATTCTACTGGGACTATTTAATTTTTTTGGGGGGGGGGCGAATCCAAATGAGCACTTCTCAGCAGGAATCGCTTTAAAAAGAAGATGGAAGCAAGCCGTCAGGGCGCTTTCCAATATTTTCTGCGGCAGGTTTAATTTGTGTGTGTACCCCCCAGCTGGATTGGCACGCAAATCACCGCAAACCGCATGTGGCATTACTTATCCCATGCAAGGACCTACTGGTACAGTTCGAGTAGCATGTAATCCCAGAGCCGAATATCAGTCCATTATAGCTCTATTTGGAAAGTTTCGTCGTATATTGACTGATAACTCACTCGGTGCTACTGATGTTGTCGAACCTTCATCACTCGGACAGCAAAAGCCGCATCAGCCAGAAAGAAATGGTTCGCATGCCGTATTAATAAAGGGTCTTACTTCAGGCGATACCTAAAAACAAAGCATAAAAACCAACTCGGGAGGGGAAAACACAGGTCGTCTCAGTGGATGGGCCATCAGTATCTTTGGAGAGTGGTACAGTACGTTGAAGTGTGATTTCTAAGTTTGCAAAAGTGAACTATCGTGAGGTGAACCCGAATATTTTTTCCTTAAACCACACCAAAAATCGATGCCAACATGGGAAGGATTAGTTTTTGGACGTTTTCCTAACAACCACTTATTGTGCAACCGTTCAGAGGCACAATATTTAAGTGCTATTTGTGTGCTTTTGCGTGTATTAAATAATGCGATATCGATTTTTCGTCTACAGGGTGCCGGACAATCGGGACATAAAACCCTACTATATGGGCATGCTATTCGGTTGAAGCACAGAGAAAGCAACATGGTACGTTTGACAGCAAAGATGTTTGTTTTGACTTCTCCCTCCCCCCCCCACCCTCTTTCTCTCTGGCTTTGTGTACACAGAACGCGGTTGATGACCATGCATAAAAGGGAAGTTCGAAGAAACGGTGCGTCGTCTTGTAATGCTTATACGAACAACAATACATGTCTAATAACTCGCGTTCTCTTCATTCAAAACCTTGGTAATGACATACTAGACAAAATAATTACGATGTTATGTCAGTTTGCCATCCTGAAAGCTTGAGCGAAAGCACTCAAGGTGCTGAAATTATCTAGTCGACTTTGGCCTGCGAGAGCACTACTTACGGATTGTCGAAATACAAAAATTCAGGCTTTCTTCTAACCCTATGTTGGGATGAAGCGGTACTGGTGTGTCCAGCTCGTGAATTGAAGGGCTCCATTTATTCTCCTGGTCGAACGCAGCGGACTGCAGTTTCTCAATTGTTTATTCTAGGATACCACTTTATCACATCCCGGTGACTGTTGGTTTACAAGCTCCCAAAGTGGTGCACGTGTCTGTGCATCTGTGCCAGCAAAACGCACAATAGGATGGGGTCTACATGCCGCGTGGACATTTCGGCTCATTCAGAATAATTGAAAAGTAAGAGTTTGGAATCGACTGAGAAGTTAACTTTTCATAAACGTTCCCCAAACAGGAGGTATTCAGCATCGTCAGCGATTTTATGCGAAGTCGATGCGTCCACTTTGAGAACCTGAAGCCCACTATCTTTCGTCAATTTTCAAACGGTAAAAGCAAATGATAGAAAGCGTGTCACTCAACATCTGTAGCGTTCCAAGCTACTCAGTATTTACTCACTGGTGACGAAAATATACTCAAGCAACTGATAACTGCATGAATAGTCAGCACCCCTAGTGAGTCATTGGACAATAGCTGTTATATCCACGTTTATCTCACGTTTATCCACGTTTATCTTTTGACAACATGTACGATGGACTCCCTCGTTCAGTTCGTTTGTCAAATAGAAGCCGGCACACCTTCGATGAGACAGGTAAGGAATTGGAAACAGAATCGCACATCGTTAGACAGACTCTTCACACCCTCATATATTATCACATTTCACTACCCGAGGAAGTTATTTTGGAAACTAGCGTGACCATACCGTTTTGTCTCAACATGTTGGTTTCCATCACACGTTGCTTTATTGAAGTCATTTTCTCCATATTTCAGTATCTTTCCTGCTTGTCAACCAGCACGTCACAAGATAAACTGGCATTTGACGTCGGCCTACAATCTACGTCAGAAAGTGAGTGAAATTCGTCAAGTCCAGAGGTGTAGACTGTCGCACAATCTGTTTATAAAATGCCACCATCCCCTGCCTACTCTCAGTTGAAATGTTAAAAGTTTTTGGCTCTCCGGTGACGAAGGCTTCCTTCAGAAAAGATCAACTTCTAGAGTCATATGAGTCGAGTTTTATCCCAAGAGGAAAACAGCTTGGAGAAAGGGAGATCTTGGCCTTCTTTCGGATAGGTCTTTCTCAGAGGGCTTACCGTGATCTAATCATTCATCCCCCACGTGCAAGAGGTGCACCTAGGGAAGCAACCGAATCAGGCAGCGCTGTATGCACTTGCAAGCACAGAAACGGATGATGAACCACTGATGCACCTGGCCGACATAGGCTATCGTCTTCTGCGCTCAAAATACCTGAACAACACCCCTGACCAGTACAACACGACGTTGTCCTCGCTGAAAAGTAGAGACCCCAAAGCGGAATACAGGAGGCCTTCCTCGCCAGTCACGACAGGGCAAGGTCCTCTTTTTCTTCATAGCTTATTGTAAACCAGAAGTCTTGTATGTCCATTATCTAACCCATGCTCGGACACCGTTCGTTGGGTAACACGGCCTGCACAAGTGAATCGCTTTTTACTTTCCAGGCATCTCAATACACAAATTCAATAGATATATTAGCATTCACAACTGATTCAATAAACATCTGTGGACAGGAATCCACGGGAACTTCTGAAATCTCACAACGATGGAGTGTCTTTATGGGTGACTGGTAAATTTACCGCGACCCCTTCAAGGAAGTGGCTCCTACTCAAAGGGTTCTCGGTCGGGTGACTAGCATCCTTTGAAACCCTTGTTGTTGCCAAAGCAGGATTAAGACCGCAGTAAACAGTGTGAATTCGATCACGGCTAAGCTGAAATCAAACTCCTGTGTAACACCTTCATGTTGAAGTCAACTGCTGGAATTGTATTCATCAGTATGACCTGGTAAATCATCAAGTGTAACTGCGAAGACTGCAGTGGAGACAATAACAAAGTGTAGTGGCTCAGCGAGTTTAGACTACAACCTGAATACATTACGACTGGAACCCGTGGAATTGTAGTGTCCGTGGGCATCGTTCTGTGATTCTAGCTGGCAACCACATTAAAAACCTCTGAAAATACCTAGAAGAGAGGACGAATATCTTGTCGCTTCCCCGAGGAGGAACTGCTACGAAAGAAGCATGTAATTGGTCCCTCTGCAAAGGTAATTTACCATGGGTACCGGCTAACGGGGGACGCTTAATGGACCCTTGAGGGGAACGGCATGGTACCGTAGAGGACATTCTGGAATGAACACTGTGTTCAAACGTGAGATGCCAGTCCAAAAGTGCAACCAGTGTAAATGACGAAATACGTTCATTAAGTAGCTGCCAACGAGAGACTAAAGCGAATCCCAGATGAATATCTGGCTTGTGCTATACTTCAACCGAATGTGCTGCATACAGGCTGCCTCATGTGTATTCCCTCAAGAAGGTATACTGCGGTATCTCGATTGTCGTACAAACTGAAACACGAAGCGGCCTTCGTGCTGCACATTCTATTGAATAAGCATATCATGAACCAGAGATTCAGCTGGGATTCAGTTGAGTCTCCTGTTAACACCTAGTTAGTTTGCAAATGGGTCTACTTCCTCGCTCGCGTACAATCTGGTGTTCAAATAGAACATAGGGTTAATGGAAATTGGGAGACTGCGCCTGTCTGATGAGCCCCAAGGGCGAAACTGCTCGTGGGCCACCGAAGAGTTTCAATAGCCCAATGAGTAGTATTTTCCGTCAAGTAGACAGTGTATTTATCTTGGGTCCATTTCGCGTCCCAAAAGAGATCATTCCGTAAATCATCTACTGACTATTTTGAGCTCATAACTTTTTAAAAGGTTGCTAACCGCACTTCGGCGCTGCATTGTGCTCTGCATGATGTGTATGTAGATACACTGCATACAAACCAATGTCTTCCGCAAACCTGACTGCCTCGCAGGGTTAAGCGCCAAGGCCATCAAACCCTTCGACCATCGGAAGCTTTTTATCCAAAATGGTGGCATTATTTCAATGAAGTTATCCCTCAAAACCAGTCGGTCTTCTCATATCGTATCATTTTCCTAGAAATCGTGACTGGCGGTAGGTTAACAATGCATCCGCCAAGTCTGGAAGTGACCTTCGGCTAGCGGGCTGTCCCAAACTCCTATTCCTGAGTCCGGAGGGAATTCCTAGCCAGCTTACTTTTGAGGTTTAGATACACGCGGAATGTTTATGCTTTTATAGTCTTCTCTAGGAAGTGGAGTAAGCTTCTGTCCAAGGTCAAATGTTGGTCCTAGATACTACAGGTGCCCCAGTGACATTATAGACTGTATGTTCCATTAAATCTGCAGCTGTCCTCCGACAGCGGGCCTCTCAGGAGGAGAGAAGCTACTTATATGAATGTTTTTCACCTAGTGTACCAAAAGGTCACTGAAAATAGATATTCCCTGCCACCACAGTGGGTGTTGGTGTGTGATAAAAAATAGTCACTCAGCTAAGGATCGTTAGAGAGTGAGTGTTGTATCTTTATCTCACTTTCGGACTTGGTTATCCTACTCTGAACTTTGGCGTAATTGTGTTCTCGCATGCTCAACTGCCCAACGGATCTGGCTACATCAGCGTAGAGTGTGTCCGCATTTGGACCCATTTCATCCCATGGCTCACTGGAATCGATTGCATTGCACCTGTCTGAACATTCTGATTACAAGCGAGGTTTATCAAAACCAAAATGGACAATTTGCTTTTCGAAAAAATTATCAGTCAATGATAAGAATGGTAGTATGACGCCTCCGCAGCCTTTTGGCAAGTCGGAATCAGAATTCGGAGAAAACGTAGGCCAGTACCCTTAAAAAGGAGTCGACAAGAGTCTCGTGCAATTTTACAAATGGTTCGGTGGGTACCTACTCCAAATGACACTTCCTCAATAGTACAGCAACCTCTCTAGTCCAGATGCGGTTGCTTCAAGTTCTTCTAGGCTTTAATGGACAAAAGGTGCCGCTGGATCACACTGGAGCGAGACAATTGAGGAAATGGTTTTGGGTGAACTCAATCAAGTTGAACTCCTGTTGTCTTCCTCTGCTTCAAATTACACTCTAACTGTAGAAGTACGGTTCTACTCTCCGGTACAAGTTCTCGAGACTGTATCGATTCGAATACAAATGCTTGTGTATTCACTGACCAAATGTACGAGGGTGCTTGTTTATTCGTCCTATGGGCTTGTAAGTGCGCGTTGTAAAATCGACCCAATCTCCTAGCTCGCACTTGTTTCTCGTGGCCAAATTCTGAACAGGTTGGAAGATGATCCTGTAAGAAAACAATCCCAATGATCTGAGGGGCTTTGAGGATAAATCTATCCATTTACTGTGAGAATTTCTGCTTTTCTGGATGGTATCTCCTTGATGGTTGGTTTCTGTCATTCAGATGACTGGAACCTAGGTGTGGGGAGTCGATACAGCTACATGAAATTACATCTCAAGCTTATCTCGATCGGGCCAACATTGTAGCTAAGACGTGTGACATAAATTCATGCACTCAGCTATTTTGGAATCCTAGAAAACCAAGTCGGATTTTATCAAAATAGTTCGCACAGAGAAACAGTTTGAGTCACTCCTTTTTTCTTGTTAGCTATGTTTTCTTGTCTCACGTTCAGTACTTCTGTTCGTTCTAGCCGAAGCCTGCTGGTGGACGATACATCCGGCCTCGAAACAGCGATCAGTGGGTGAGAAAGTTCGTATCGGTGACGACCTGATTGTAGTCAGCGTCTCGTCTGAGCGCTACTTGGTAAGTGGAGTATGCTATTCGGTGGTCACCACATCTGGGGGAAATCAGTCCTTCCATCATCGCATCCGCTTTCTCCTTCCGATTTCCGTCCGATTTCATAGACCTAAAAAGATTATGTAAACCAGAGCATATTGAGAACTCTAGAGCAAGCAAACCGGAGTTAAAGAGCAACTGACTTGGTGATTATATGAAAAGGGTCTGAGTAGCACTCGAGCTTTTCAACACAAAGTTAGGAATATCATTCAGAAAGTTCCAGACCTTCAAGTACTTGTGAGTTTGCTGAGTCTATGCGTATAAATGACTCAATGCTCCGTCGTCATGAGACCAGATTGTTTTCTTCCACTGCCTGGAGTAACTGCACAAGGCCCCTCTCATGCCCATCCAACTCGCCAACGTGCTGCTTTTAGGCATGTTTCCAGGGCAAGAAACAGACTCACGGACCAAATATCACCCAAGCTATACGGATGCCCTCCCCCTGTACTACTGAGAACACCCACTGGAACGGAGCACACTGATTCTTCTCCTGAAGAGTATTTCGTAGGTAGACTTCTTCCCAACAGAGATTATCCCGCAGAAAAGGTTTGTGCCTTAAGGATGCCCCTCCAAAGAGGGTCATGTGTAAACCGATCAGCTGAATATTCCCATGTGAATTTCATTGACTCTCCCATGGCCAGCCAACCACCTACCGTCTATCGATCCCAGCTAAATGACTGATTCTGTATCCTAGCCAATTTTGACAGCAGTTTTGCAATTTACCCTGTTTTTATTCTCATCTGACAGCAAACTAACCGGTTAAGACGACGCTATCTGATCTAGTCAGCTCCAGTTTCACACAAAATTTTTTAGCGGTCTGATGACTACACGGTCCACTCGAACAAAACCGCTCTATCTTCAAGGCATGTTCTCAAGCCCTATCGATGCCACACCCTTTTCGGGTGGTTGCTATCGTGCCACTGATCCATTGAAGTCTAAGCGCATGTACGTTGATGTATGCATGCTGACCGAATAGCATCAGTCCGGAGTTCATGGTCAACCCGAGTGACAGCTCTCGGCTCGCAGCCTGTGCCTCAAGCTAATGCGGCATGCGCATGGTCGACTGAAGTCTCATAACACAGTGGGAGCGTTTCTGTTACTGTGCCGACTTCACAAGCCCTGGGCTCAGCAGGCCCAGAAAAGTCACAGGCAGAAAACCTCCAAGCCAGGCTCAGGTGGTGCGGACAGAGTTGGGGGATGGACGATTGTCGAGGGTTCACATGGGTGCGGCTACTGAGCTGACACCTGTTCCAGAGCCAAAGCTGTGACAGCCAGTAGCCCGGGGCCGAGCAAGTGGACAGCCTGCTGTTTGCTACCGCTGTCCGACCTACCCCGGTTTACGACCAACCGGTCCACCCTACATCCCTCGGACGTGTCTGAACGCAATCGCTCTGTACGGTTTACGCTGTGCACGGTGGGCACTCAGTGGTTTTCACCACTGCACGGTCGACTTCCGTATGAGCAGCAGCCCATAAGCGGCCCTGATTCAGGAAGCATTAGCTATTCTGTCAGTGTTGGTTCTCTGCCGGAAACGATACAAGCGTTTAGAGCGAAAAGTTGACTTCGACTGATATGTTTAATTGTGAGCCAATGAAGCTGGAAGTCAACCTGTGGTGCGGTATGATTGCGGTTTCGTGAGCGGAAAGTTTCCAAACACACACACAAGAAGTGACGTAACCGTCCGTCCTATCACACCACGCGAAGCCTAGTGATTCTAGCCCCATCTGTCCCTGTTGGTAAGCAATCACCAAACGGCAGCAACAGAGTCAACAGCTATCTGGTTCACATTCGCATCCCAGTTCATGCCGTTTATCGATCTGGATCTGCGTAGGAAAGAAAAGTGGGCAATTACATACGTGCAGCACCAACGCGCTTGTCTCACATTCGGTGTACATCCCTACCTGTGTGCATGCACCCACGTCTACCGCCCGCGTAAATAACCCAAATTCTTCCCAACACAACCTAATCGATGTTGCACGGAGCAACTTCCAAATCACCCTACCGTTCTGGTATTGGTCACCAAATGTTTGTGGATCTGCAATAGACTAGGGACTGGGAAAAAATGAATAAACAGATCAAAACAACGTAAGCAAGCCACTAGTTTTCGGAAGCACCACTTACGCTATTCTTATTTCAGAGTAAATAAACTGAATTAAGCAAAATACCGCTTTACCTACCAGATATCATCCTTCGCTGACCTTCAGAACGACTGTGGAAAAAATGGCCGTGACACCATTATATACCCACCTCACTTTTAGAAGCCAGGCTACTTGATACCCGAAAGAAAATGACTTACTTGGCTTTCGTGTAAGGGTGGAATCTATTTGAGTAGAAATTGGTTATCTCATTCAGGTGTGTACCCCTCTCTGGACCTGGCTCCTTAGGTTCTTCATCGGTTGCATGACAGTCTATGATGGAAAGAAACCCGACATCGTTAGGTTTCATAAAGCATCAACACCAGTTCAGGTTGAATATGATATCTGTATTAGAACTACGGGTTGGTTTAATTGACAATGGAAAAGTTCGTTGCGTTCTCGCTATCTGCTCCCAAGTTAATTCAGTTTGGTACAATCTGGGTTACTGCGAAAGCCATGGGGGTGTGTAAAAGCCACACACACAATCGCGCCAATTTCAAGCTGGAGAAACCATTTGAATATGGAGTAAGTTTGGAGTTGTCAAGTTTCTGGCAGATTGAGGAAAATGAATAGGCAAATGTTTACTTTGTTCTACGGTCGATAAGACAACTGTAACGCTATTATAGTGGCGGACAGTACAGGATGACTGTGATGACTAGTTCTCATGGGATGCCACGTCGTGTGGAAATCCTTTCATATAATCGAGCAGGAGGAAAGTTACTTCCATGTCGGACAGAATCTGTAGAATTGAGTGATATTAGGAATCAATACCTGACTTTTAGTTACAAGTAGGCATCAATGAACCTGAGTCAGATACGGAAAAAGACAAGGTGAGTGCGAGACCTGTAAACTGCGAACAGCTCGGGCACAGGAGCTGCAGACTCTGTATAGGCTGAAGTTCTGCAATGAAGCTGGACGAGAAGAGAGAGAGAAGTTATAGGGACGAGTTATTGCTTGTTTATAACCGATGAACACGGGGAAAGTACTTACCAAGTAGAGTTTAGGGTAATCAAAATAAAAACCGGAATTCGTGAATCACCGGATGGTGAGCTGGGACGCAGGAAGAAGAGAGAAGAGGGCGCAACCTTCAATCACATTTAGAAACCACGAGAATGACAATAACACATGGTGCAAATAGCAGAGCTCCATGCGGACAGCACAGGTAGACTGGAAGCAAAGGCTCTTTTGGGTTCATTTAGCGGTGTGATTTGAATTACATTAATGGGTATTTTCATCCTGAAGTTGAAAGGCCCGTCCCAAGTCGGCCTGAGAAAAAAAACACAGGAGAAACAGTATTGTTTCATATGGATTTTGCAATGACTCGGTGTCAATATTTCTAGCACATCACTAAAACACTTTATAGCATCTATTTGTCACTAATTCTCATCAATATTGCTTTCCCTTCCCATCGCTGAAATTGTTACGAACACCGCCACTGCTACCAGCATGTCTATGGCGAAATGTTTTCCGGTCACGGGGTTATTGCAAGTTTCCAACAAACTCTATGGACAGTGATCCCAGTCTCCAGCGGTGCTGTTCGACAAAAGTCAATGAGTAAGTGGTGACCCTTATGTCCAATCCGTATTTAGTCAATGCTGATGCGGAATATAGCAACTTTTTAACTTAGGACGCCCTGCTACCTGCTATCCAAGGTATGCATGCGTTTCTGGGCCTTTTACCGCTTGTCGAAAGGACTCCTGAAGCCACGACAGCTTGGTCAATGTCCACGGCCACCGACCTAGCTGAACGTCATGAAAGTAATCAGAACTCTGTGTAGACGTTATACACTACTCATAAGGTTGCTGAAAACTCTCCGACAGCCCACGACCGGTTTCGCCCTTCTTGGGGCTCATCAGGTAGGCGCAGTCCCCGAGTTTCCGTCAACCTTATGTTCTACTTGAACTCGAAATCTTAAACGAATGACTCAGCCGCGTTCCAGGTGAGTCTCCCGTCAAAACCAAATGGGTATGCAAATGAACGTAGTTCGCTAGTTAGAACTCTGTTCTGGTTTACTACGAGGTAAATTGGAGATGGACAAAAACTAACGCGTGGGATGGACCTTATCCCCCTCCAGAGTAATTGTTTTTTTAGAAAGGATTCTACTGCTTATTTTGTTTCATTTTCACCTCACAGTCTGTCTTCTGATTTTCGCTCTCTTTACGTACTCAACTCCTTCTTAAATATTGGTCACCAAGGGCAAATCTGAACCCCAGGCGTTGGTCATTTGGGTCTTTCAACTCATATCCCGGTCCTTTACGAAGCATGATGTATGGCTTACCGAGGAGTAAAGAAGACGTGTATCGGTAAATCTCATACTCCTGACAGAGGACCGTCCTAGTACCACCTCCTTCAGTTACGTACATCTTACGCTACATCTTACGCTTACATCTTACGTTACGCTGCATCTTCATCATGCTAACTCGTTAGATATTTCTATTCCTTCTTCAGATATGGTTCTCGGTGGAGACGTCGTGCGACTCTTTCACGGTGACGAGTCCCTCACTGTTAGTGCACCGGACTCCGAAGAAGCAAATCCACTTGTCCCTCCAGTGCACAATGGTGGAGCTCCAGGAAGCCCTCCGAATGCGGTGGTGCGAGGCAATCAAACAAACGCTGCTAACCCGAGCCACCTGAATGTGGAAGCCTCCACGGGGTATGATGTTCCAATCCGGATTTTTCCGATTCATTTGCCACAGCTCAACACGTTAGGATTAATCGATTCGAAAATCACGTTTCCTCAGAGCGCTTGTAAAAAATGCATGTGCATATTCTGCACTCCGCACATTCTCGGGGGTGTCACTCTAAGCTTATATTGAAATCGAATGGTCTGTGAAAATTATCGGGTCTCTCTTGATGGCATGAGTCCCTTGTTTCCTTTGATCGAGCTCACCTACTCCGTCAGGGGCTTTTCGGCCTCAATACCAGAGTGTGGATACACAGCTGTCCCTCACAACCCAGAGAACATATGATGGTTCTTTCTTGGAAGGACTTTGTCGCTTAATTCGACTTCGAGGGACCGGCCAAAAGTGGTCTCATCTGATAACTGTATTCTCTGGAGGACGGTCTCCTCAGAGGAGAACTGTGGTTGCTTTCTGGTATCGAGTTAGGCAGATGTCAATTCAGCAATCACCTGGTCGCGTAGTACGTCTCTGAACTCGGTACAACAAGACAGTTTAGTCTGGAGCGACGATTACTGCAAACCATTCAGCAGTTGAATTAATGTACAGACAGCAGTTGAAAATTTTTTTGAAAAGGTCGTTCAGCTGTAACACCCTTTCGGCGCCTAGCTAACATGCCACCCGAAGGAAGCACGAGGGCTGGGATACTGCTAGGTTGCCCAAACCTAGACAGGGGAAGTCGAGATGCAGAGGTTGGGTTCGAACCACGGACCTTCCGGTCAGTAAATCCGCGTTCTAACCAAAGAACCATCCCGCCCCCAAACAGCGGTTAAGTATGCAGTGGTCGTGCTCAAAAGAGTTCAGCTGGGGGTTGAAGCCCTCTTTTCATTGCAAACGCACTGTAGTTCCACATCCCAAAAGGCGGGAACCTTCAGAAGAAAGCGATTCCAATCGGTCCCAGTGATGTCCCCTCTTTGAAAGGAGTGAGGTATCTCAGATACAGTCACTTGTCACCATAATGTAAAACCACCTTTGCCTGCTATTAATGAGACTGAAGCTCTAGTCCAGCGCTTCCACTCTTTAATATGGACCCACCAAAATAATCTAGTTTGCCAAAAGTCTGCTATCTACTTCCGGGGGTGGAAGAACCTTGAACCTTTGGAGACAATTCTGCCAGAAGTTAATAACTGACTATTGAAATGGCTTGTTGTGGGGAGCCTCAAGAGTCTCATACGGTTACCCCCCCCCTCACCTGGTACGATCATCATTTTATGGTCTGTCACGTTAAATTCCTCGAGAGGACGAGTCAATTTTCTCCGGGTGGCGAAACCTGAGTAGAATTTACGCCCCACTTCAACAGCTTCACCATTCCTGCGCCAAAATTAAACGACACATGTACACTTAAATTTGAAGTGCATTTTAACTGGCAACTGAATGCCGTCAGAGCAGAGTTCACCTCCCTGGAACAGTCTCGTTATCTGATAACGTGGACCGTAATAAAAGTGCACGTATGTCTGTGAACCGCTCCTGAGATTTTGAGTTAACTGCTATCAAAGGGATGCTCTGATTCACTTGGATTGCTTAACTATGGAATGATTAGTGTTACTGCCGACGTTTTTAAGGAAACCTCCGAAGATGTCCTTCTGTCACTCCTAATCGGGTGATTTTTGAAGTCCGGCGCGGTGGAGTAGTCGGTTTCACAAAACTGAATCATCAAAATGATGAAAGTGCCGCTCCAGTTTCGACTTATCCGTCGACGTGGAACATTAGAATCCATTTCTGATCTGTATACTTCTACTTCGGTCGAATTTCTTCCAAGTCTGATGCAGAAGACTTCCGGTATAATGGCACTCGTTAAAATGTCAGTCTCTGTCTATCAAGGTTGCAGACACAACAGGTTGTCGTCGCAGCCTGCGTTATATCATTTTCCAGTCGCTACCGGCCCACCTCCCACAGTCCGGCAGTCGAACCTCCTTACCTAGGTCCCACAGATCGCTGTTTCAAGCGTCCCCACTCTCACACTGGATCTGATTTTATGTACGATTCTTGGCCAGTCGACGGGCGCAGTTTCTGGAGAACAACAGCCTGAAACAATTAACTGAGGGTCACTGATCCCCAACAGGATCAAGGGCACGGGATTTTCGGGATCCGAACACATACTCACTCTAAACATTCGACAAAATTCCAAGCCAATGTCCTAATTTCTAACAGTAATAACATGACATGACAAGATAGACCAGCAGTTTTCTTCTCGTTCATCACCGCTGGGGACTTTTCAGATGAATATTTTAACGGATTTGTAAAAGGACACAAATTACTTACAAATGTGTATTTATCTGGTAAGATGCTAGTGGAAACGATCATTCGCAAACTTGTGTACTCTAGATTCTTTGCAATGTTTAACTTTCGATGAAAACCGATAGGTATCCCACTCTGCTTAAAAAACTCGTGAAGGGTACTGTGCATTGCAGAAGCCCTACAACACCTTCTTTCCTATTCTAGTTATCGTCAACAGGTGATGTATGAAATCGGAGCTGTATCGAGCAGTGCACGTTCCCTGTGGCGAATCGAACACTTGAAAACCAAATGGAGCGCTGGTTTCTTCTCATGGGCCAGCGAAGTTCGTCTGAGGCATGTGACTACCGGTCGATATTTGGGCGTGAATCCGGCTGAAACAAACGGAACAGGACATTGTGATGTGGTCACATTGTCACCAAACGAGGCATCCGAAGCCGCTACGATTTTCCAACTAAGGCCTACCAAGGTCAGTCACCTATTATGTTAGTAACTGTTACCAAGGTTATAGATGTACTCATCTGCGACATTTGTGTCTATAACTCCCCACTTGGTACCAGTTCTATCGTTAGGCTATATTGAGGAAAGTGTGAACTTCGGCTCGGAATCGTTTCTCATCAACGGACTGCTAGAAGTTTTGTTTGATGAACCTGATAGTTGAGTAGCTGCTCTCAGTCGAAGAGTTATCGTTCACAGCCTTATCATCTCACCGAACTTCCACCCCGATTTGCATCTTTTTTTAGCTGAACAAGTTTGAGAAGAGTTGTCACCCAGGTTACCCAAAAGTTTGAACCAACTGGTGCCCAGTTCGATCAATCCAAACACTCAGCACCTTTTCATAGCTGAACTACAGAAAGTTTTAATCCTAGCTTGACTGAGACGCTGCTACCGAACTGCACACGATGGTGCAAACCGCTGAGGGTCATGTTTTAGGTTTCCGTTAAATAAGAAAGCAGTCCCGATGGAGTTTTCGTCCTGTAAGTGAAGCCAATCGATGTTGAAAAGCTGAGAAGCGCAGTACAGCTGTTTCATCCCTGTCTGGAATCATTAGGAGTGCGCATCTTACGAAACTCCAGTCGGCAGAATCGAACCCGTGACCTCCCGCGCAGTGGTTTGAACAATTAACGGTTCAGCCACAAGCAATCATTTTTAAGGATCAACCACCTCCGAAAGGAGTTGACCCCGAGAAGACAACGCCTACGCATTTTAAGAGCCTAGCCATGGATTCGGACGCCACTTAATGCCATTTCACCAATGCGAGTGTGCATTTTCGACTGCTGCTTTCAAAGTGATCTTTGGTGACAATAGCACTCCATCCGGAAGAACTGAATAGTCCGAAACATTCACAAAACCAAACGGCCACCTAGATGAAAATACTCTTTCCGGGATCTTTTTGTCGGACGTGGACACGCAGTTGGTTTTATGTAATCAGAGACTTTTTGCTGTGTATACAAGCAAGGTGCATCGAAGTACGTAAAGATTTTGTCAGCTATACTTTGTTTAATATCTTGTAGGTAGTAACGTTGTCTGACTCAAGAATGAGTGGTGCTATGCTCTCCTTGGGTTCAAGTTGCTCTCGCTGTTGACCAGCCATCCGCAGCTGCTATTTGGAACCCCCAGGAATAGGGGACATGCGCACAGCTGAGAGCGAATCAGATGTGCAGGGCTTTTCATCGTATGTTGACCGCACTTGCAGGTTTGTGGTCTGCTTATGGCTTAAGCAGCCTCAAAACGGCGTCTCAAACAGCAATGCTGTTTGAGATGAAGTTGCCCCGCAGATGAATGAACGCGATCAAGTGCAACCGCACTCGTATGTGCCATCCCCAGGGGAATTGAAGTCACGAGATATAGAAAAGTTATGATACGTGTGTTTCAGGATATCCCCTAATCAACTCATGTGCCCAACGGTAGTGTTAGTTACGTGGGGTGTGTGGTGGAGTCAATCTGCCGAACTAGAAAGCAAAATGCTGTCCATCACCGAAATTGCACTGTTGTCCGTTGAGAGTTCACACTTCTTTCGACTGTTTTGCCTCGCAGTGTGCTGTCTTTTTAACGTCCTCTTTTGTGGCCAAAATCAATTTTTGGTCCATTCCATCTCCAAGACCAAGACGTGCATCCATGTTGTACATGAAGACCGCTTAACCTTGGCTTTGGTTGGTGAAAAATGCATCCCACTACGACAACAGTGGTTAAACTTGATCGCGGACTTTAGCCGTTGACAAAATGAAAGGTATGAGGACGAGCGCACATGCCGGCCCTTCGTAAACGGGACCTTTCTTAACGCTGCACAACGTAAGCCAAACCAGTAAGTTCTTAGGTTGTGGCCATGGACCGTAATACCATCGTAATTCTCGTCAACTGCGTGGATTAGATTTCTTTTCTGCCACCCAGTTACATTAAATCTATAGAAGTACTTCCAAGTACCATCCTCGCTGTTTATGGGAAACAGCTGTACATCGCAAGGCCAGTTCTTCTACTGACCTCGATAGGGGTTGGTCTTTAGGTAATCGTTGTGCTTAGAAGTCGCATAAAACACCAAAGTTATGGTGAATGTGATAAATGGGAATCCTCAGATGAAGCGTTTCAGATTGATGGGTGTGCGATCGATCGATCGGTCAGTCAATCACTCGTTCGTTCCCAGCATCGCCGTGTGCGTAACCTTACGCACATGGAAGTCGTGTCATAAATGCTGGACACAACCGATTATGGCACGTGCACTGGACAAGAAGGTCGTACTGGACAGCTGGTGACCTAAAAATGCACCCTAAAATCAGTTCGCATCCATTTAGATGATACGAGTTTGGGTTTAGTACAACCGCCATTGTGTTAGCCATATACCCCCTGTTTTGAACTTTCTGACAAATATTTGAAGGATGCTGCCGGTAATGAGTAGTCTTGGCACCCAAACATCTAGATGAATTTGTAGCCCGTGTCACTGGTGCAGAACTACAAACAAACAAAAATTCTTATCAAACTTTTCCACACCGTTGACCGGATATGTTGTTTCTACATCGTTTTCGCTGGTAAAAGTGTGTACTGTGCGGTCCGAATCACTGGCACCGGTTCGCTGGAACACGCCATAGGAACAGTGATCAAACGTGTAAATTCACTCTCAACTCCAGCTGAATGATTGTTGACTGATCGAACAACACGTTGATCGAACGCTCGATGAACCAGAAAGTCGTCCAATTAATATGACAATATGCTGTAAGCAACAGACGCAGTCTAGTGATATGTGATCGATGTAAAATGTTGGTTCATGAATAAGCTGTCTGGATAGGGTTCGAAGGAACTCCAGCGACCCACCAGAAACTTCATACGGCAGTGCAGATTGGACACATTCAACGATTCTCCCGACGTTTTCAGCACTGGAAGCACACGGAAATGACGAAGAAGCCTTGGTTGAGTCATTTGAACCAGAGACTGTTGACCGACCCGTGGTAGCGGGTCCTGTAAGGCCTACTCTTCCAAACCACCTGCAGAGAATGGTCCGCCCATGCGAATTAGTGCATCATTCAGCTCAAGATATTAATTGCATCGTCTGTGCGGCAAATCGGGGGTCTACAAGCAAGATCTTAGGCCGTTCAATATCGACCCGAGTGCACCGGCTTGGTTCTTTCGGATGGCAGACCGGCTAACATTAATTTAGGGCAATAGCTTCGTTTTCATAACACGTTACTGAAAACCAATCTGTTTTGATTAATCTTCAAGAGGCTTCCACTTTAAAGATTGACTTAGGTGTACACTTCAAAATTGTCTTGATTGAACTCATCTTCAACGCGCGTGAATCCGGTCTTCGGTTGATGTGTTAGTAGGAATCGCCGTCATTGTCAAAATCCTCATCGTTATCCAAGGTAGACCTCCAAGTCCTGGATAGACTAACAGAACCATCGATTTGCTTCGAAAAAAGGACCGGGTCGAATGTGTTATAATTGTCTGCCGTCAACCACCATCAACCATGCGTTGATAACCCAACAGGAATGTGAAGCTGCCTTTCATCTTGTGGGGATCAGCCGATTTCATTATTCCGTTTTTTCGGCCGACTAAACCACAGTTTTTTTTCAGTTGTTTCTGACGCCTCATAGTCTAACGCGGCGATAGTCTTTGCTTCATTCTGCTTGTTATCCCTTCAGTCCACGAAAACATGGTGACCGATCTCACATTGCTTTCTTGTACTTTACTGCAAAAACAGGATGATAAAAAACGCATGGAGGAGCACGGGAATGAAGGAATGGGTGAACCGGACTTGCGTCTTGGTGAAACACTAACCTATTTGCAACACGCTGCATCTGGCCGATGGTTATCTTACGAGGCCTACGAAACCAAAAAGCGTGGACTTGGTCGTGTGGAAGAAAAGAAGGCCACACTCCTTGTGGAAGGTCATATGGACGATCTGTTTAGTCTCGTTCGTGCACAAGACGAAGAGATCAAATCCGCCTCCGCAATTCGTCGATGTACCGCCGTTTTCAGTTCGTTTGTCAACACACTGCGTTACATCTGTCCTCCACATCAAACCGGATACGGTGGACCACAAATTCAGCCACTGAATCCGCAGTCCCCGGCCATTTTGCGTCTCACCAGTGGAGTCCTTCTTGGTGAGGTTACACAGTGTCTTGAAGATCTGATCGAGTTTTTCGCCCAACCGGACCCCCATGAAGAACACGAGGTTCGACAAGCCAAACTAGCGGCACTGCGTAATCGACAGAACCTCTTTCAAAACGAAGGCATGATTGGCTGCGTGCTGAACACAATTGAACGGTTCACAGGCACATTTCAGACCCGGCGCGAGTTCTCCCAAGTTGTGGGTGAAGACAAGTCTGAACAATTTGATCGTTTGGGAAATTATCTCTACCTATTACTGGCGGCTCTGATTCGTGGGAATCGCGAGAACTGCGCCCAGTTCGCCACTCCAAGCCGTTTGGACTGGCTGTTCAACCGACTGGAGCTTCAAGAAGGATTTGCTGAAGGTGTCCTGGATGCACTACATTGTGTGTTAACGGACAGTGATGAAGCCCTGTATCTGATTACAGAACGGCACATTCGGACCTTGATCAGTTTACTTGACAAACAGGGTCGTGATCCAAGGGTAAGTCATTTTCACATGGGTTCGTCGGTATGACTCACCGACTGTTGGCTCGACGCTGATTGGTCGAGATTTCAGGCCAGTATGGACAGAACCTGGTCAACAATGAGGTTTGGAGTGCAGACAAATGTCCTGATTAGCTAATTGAATGTGATCGTTTCAGAGAGGTTTGGTAAACAATCGGTGGATTTATTGAGTACATCAGCCTGATTCTTATCGGCTCGGAATGCAGCATACATGTCATGTGACATGCATGACTTAGCTTACAGCGTGACATGAAGGCAAGGTGACAGGGGGCAGGCAAGGAACAGGGAAAGTGGATGTGCTGTTATCCCCTTCTTGCAGAGAACTGCACCATTCTTCTGTAATTACCTTTGAGGCGTTACAACGTGGCATCCGACTAATTCTTTTCTAATTTACGACTACTTGTTCCAAGTTGGAGACTCTATGAGACAGTTATGGCTGGATTGCATCAAGTGCTTCCCCATTTTATTTCCCCCCATATTGACTTTCAAATCAACTTTTTAGATTTGCTTGGCGACGAAGCATTGGTGTTCATGTATAGGCGTAATACACTACTCATAATAATGCTGAAAACTCTTCGACAGCCCACGACCGGTTTCACCCTTCTTGGGGGCTCATCAGGTAGGCGCAGTCCCCTAGTTTTCGTCAACCCAAATTGCGCGAACTTAGCGAAATACACTCATTTGCGTACGAATTTGGTTTCAAAACATCATCAGCTGGGTTCCAGGTGAGTCTCCCCGGTCAAAACCAAAGTGGTGTGCAAACGAGTGTATTTCGCCACTTGTGTTCACGCTTTTAGATTTGTTTATGGCAGTTTTAAAAGGCTTTTAAGGGCTTTTCTAGCGGGTTCTTCTCTCGATTAGTCATCCGGATTGATCACTTCTAATTTAGGTTACGTTGTTATGGTCAGCCCGCGTGTTTAGGACCTGATCCACCATTACATGAGGATTCGGTAGAGGGGGTGTTTCGACGAGTAACAGGTCATCCAAAGGACATCTCCACCGTAATAATCCGGCCACCGCTGTTGGGTAATAGAAGTTTGCATCATTCAGATGGTTCAACGATTCGTCTACAGGCCTAGAAACCTTAGAAACGCACTTTATGGTGCGGATATTGGAAGTCATGTTCTGGAGCCATCATGTAGCTCGTGTGTTGTGCAGCTGTCGCTTTCATTCGACACCTCTGCAGTTCAGCCCAAGTCTACGACCACTCATGAATTCTGTCAAGGATTAGATGGTCTACGAAGACCACCGGTTTAAAAGAATAGGGAACACATTGCCAAGTCCACTTTGCTAGTGTGATCGGCGCCTACGGGTTGTCGAACTCAAATGTGTGTGACTCGTTTATCAACGGCTTACAACACGGATTGGTCTGGCTTCTCACAATAGGGATTGGTATTGGCGAAAGGCACACTGCGTTACTGTCTTTGAGAAATAATCTTTGGTTTCCATTGCCCTTTGCGAGAATTACAATAACTGATAGTTCCGCATGTTCTATCTCTTCAAAACTGTCGTTCTTTTCCTAACTAGCTAACTTCCGTTGTTCACCCTTCTTCATTGGATAACCAAAAAACAGGTCGATGTGGTTGTCGAGCGTTTCGTCCTACTTTTGAAAAGTTAGAAGTTCATCTGAAACAAATCCTTCGTTTACTCTCATTGTGAACAAATCCCCACATCATCTATCCCACTAAAGACAATGTGTGTGTGTGTTATCATTTCTTCCCAGTCGTCCCAAACGATTATCACTATCACCGTCGTGGCGTGTGTTTGTTGCTCGATTTATAGGTACTCCAGGCACTTTGTTCACTCTGCCTCGGGCGCCAGGGTGGTGCCGTGCGTTTAAACCAGGACTTGATTTACAACACCCTACTACCTCAGCGTGACCTACTGTTGCAGACCAAACTGGTGGATCAGTGCGGATCGATGCGTCCGAACATTTTTGTGGGCATCAAAGAGGTGAGTCTCGTGATTTCGTACGTGCACAGTTTTCTTCACACGTGTACGGAAGGGTTGGCGTGAACCCCAGTTAATTGAACGTGTCGGATACACTCTGATGCTCCGAAATCCGTATGTATGTGCATCTTGATGCAGGTAAAGTTACTGCATCCACTTTGCTTCCTCAGCAGTTTCTCGATATTTTCCCCGCATTCCTCCTACTCTAAACTGTCCTTCGGAATTGAATCTCCAACAAACTATTGCATTGTTGGTGAGAAAACTGTTGAGCAGCAGTTCTTACGCTTGTGTCTTATTGAGTAGGCACTAAAATACACATCATATAAACAAGAGGGCGGATGTCTATTGGCGGGGCTCGAACCAATGGCCGCTCAATTGGTGCACTAGTGTCTTACCGCTGAGCTAAAGCGACTGCTACCCGGAGTCTCACCGTGTACTTTTTTCGTGTTGATCATCCAGAGCTGTCTAATAAGCTGACAGTTTGTGTATACGAGCCCCAAAAGTGTGGCTTTCAAATTGGGCAGGACGCGAAGTTGTCCAGGAGGCAGAAAACAGTTACTTCGACAATCTTGTACACGGCTACCCTGATAAACAGGGTTGTAGTAGACCGTTATGAAACCCGAGTTCATATAGGTGACATGGGACAACGTTGACCGTTGTTTACTGGGAGGTTTGCTCACCGGTTAACGGAGAGGTCATGGGTTCGAGTCCCGTCCATGGACATCCGTCTTCGTTATCACAATGTTTAATGAAGTTCTTGTTCGATATAACTATAATTCTGGTTTCTTTTTCGCCAGTCAATATGCTGGGTTTCGATTGAAATAATGAAATAATCTATTTTAGTTTATTAACTACAAGTAGTCGTCATCACGGTAGGGAACTCAAAAACACTGGGGGCTGCTCATTCCGAAAGGTCAAGACAGCTGTCCGCCGATCGGTCTCGTACAGACAGAGAACAATTGGTGAACTATTCATGGGTCATAATTTTGAGCATGAAGCTTGTTTCTAACCAGCTGTCGACCTATTCAGACAATCCGTCTCCTGGTGAATGGTTGAACTACTTTATCCGACCCCCATGAAGGACTTGACAGTTGCAATGCTGCGGAATATAGGTGTCTCGGGTGTGCTGCTTGGTTGTTGGTCTGTTCGCCGACCCACCCAATCGCCCACTGACGATCTCACCTCGATAGGTGATGAACGTTTGCAATCCAGTTGCCAAGCTCAGCGAACAGACCAACAACCAAGACCTGATGATTACCAACACGTGTGTTTGGAGTTGTACCATATTTTAATAGAAAAGGTGTGTTCGGTCCCGAAAGACCCAGTGACGCCACGACTTTCTAGTTGTTAGTGGTTGCAGGATTTTTAGAATCCACACGCACATGACTCTCGTTTGAACAATCGTCCTATCCTGGCGCAATTAAAGACTTTCTCGCCGGGACTTATCAGGTGAGCTCGTAGAGGTTGGGCACGTGACCGTTCGGTGGGCGGTTTCGGGCTGTTTTATATTTGCCTTTAGACTTGTCTATTCCACATTAAACGTAATGTCAGTAAACTATTACACAAGACATTGCGAAGGTACGTGGGCTCATGTAATCCGGCGGGGAATTCTACCTAGACTCAGTTTCTTTATACTCCTACCAGATGGTTTTACCTCTTTCGCTGGTTTATTTGTGAACCCAAACTAGTGGAGTTGAACAAAGCCTTTTTTACACTGTACTCGTTTCCATCCAACACCCGGAATTATGCTCACAGTGTATCCAACCTTAACTGAACTACATTATATAGAATAAAATTCTATATAACAAGAACCCAGATAGATTTTACGAATCTGTCGGTCGGTGTTAAGTAAGCGGGCACGACTTCTCTGTCTTGTTCATTTGGGCAAAACTGTCATGAATGTTCGAGTTCTTCCGGTTAGTTACTGATCTAGCCGATTGTGTGTGCATCTTGTAAACCCAAGAGAGGTGGTCGTCGATAGAAAGAGATGAATATAACTCAATACATATTTCTCCTACCGATGTGTGTGGTAGCTCATACAGTAGAACAGTCACGTCGTCACCTTCGGCAAAACTGGTTTTTTGGAGAAAAGCGTCTCCGGACTCATGCATTCACAGGAGATTCCGTGACTTTTCTGCCTGATTTGGTTCAGTATTGCTGACTGACGTCGGTTCGCGAATCACACTGTTGAGGTTCCCGATACGGAAGTTTGAGTGACGTGTAGTTTCGACAATCCCGAATATCAAAAGGAAGAATTGGGTTCGAAAATCTACGGTACTATTTACACAAGGGGTAAGCAAATGTGTACGACAAGTGCGTCAACAAGTGCACAAGTCTGTCACTGCACGGTGTAGTCTGCACAGTGTAGCGTCAGCCAAACCAAACAACGGCGAGCGGACTGTTGGCTCAGTAGTGTGGGTTGCAGTCGTCCCTTCCGACGACAGTCTCGTAATTCCCACTGGCGGCAACGAACGCACATGGGTAAGTAGGTCAGTTGCGCACATTCACACACAGACACACATGCTAATACACAAGTGTCGGACGGGGACGGCTTTTGCGACAAGGTGAGTGGCGGGTACAAAGAGCAAAATGAGTGGAGTTTAAAAGTACATAGGCGGAGTAAGCAGATGAATGGGGGAATTATCATGAGGTCAGGTTATATTCAATACACACACCATTACAATCAAGTGTAGTTACCTATGACCACCATTCAGTTTGGTTGGTATGTGTATTTGTGGTAAGGGTGTGCAGCGGACCAAGGTTACCAACTAGCTTTTGATGATCTAACTACTCAGAGGAAAACAGCCACAAACCACATCCCGTAAAACGACTTGGATACTATGCTTCTTCCATCACAAAAAATTACATCTGTACTTATTGGTTGTTGATCAGGTGGATTTTGATCTGTTCGCCGAGCCTGGCGATTTCATCACATTACCTACACCTGTGCTCAATGGCCTATTTAGTAAAACGCCTTACTGCGAAATCAACCCACGAAATATGACTGCGAATGTGTACAGCCTGCTGTCTGATCCACTATTTCCCCATGTTTTCCTTCTCAAGGGCGGATCGATGTACCCCAAATGGTACTTTGAAGTTATTGTTGATGCCCTGGAAACCGTAACCCATGAGCCTGCTCATCTTCGAGTTGGATGGGGCAACACTGAAGGCTACGACGCACAACCAGGTGGTGGTGCAGGTTGGGGTGCCGCCTGCCTTGGAGATGATCTATTCAGTTATGCATTTGATGGACGGTGCTTGTGGGCTGGTGGCAAACCCAAACAGGCTAGCATTGGGACCGAAGAGGCCTCCACCAACGAAGAACCACCAGCCACTGGTCTCCCACTAAAACGAGGGGACGTGATCGGATGCCTGTTGGATTTGACAGGACCTGTCATACAATTCAACGTTAACGGTCGTCTTGTCAGAGGCTACTTCCAGGTAACTTAACAGACTGCTTGCCGTACCTATCCCGCTCCTTTGCCAACCAGTCAGCCAAACTAATCGGCTTTATCATTACATTGTTTTTGCAGGATTTCAACACCACCGGTCTGTTCTACCCATGCATCAGCATGAATGCCAAGGCTAGCGCCAGATTCCTGCTTGGCGGTAATCAAGGCCGACTTCGACACGGACCACCGCCTGGTTACGCGCCCATATGCGATGCTCGGCAGCCTGGACAACGTCTTCGTCTTGAGCCGGTGTTCAGCTTCGGTCAACTTGAGAAGTCTGTATACACTGGCCCGCTAGCTTCTCCGACCCCTCAACAGTCTGTGTTTGTTCCCCGAACTGTACGCACGAACCACGTAAGTTATGCCTGTTGCTTTCATGTACAATCCAGGGACAGGGCTGTCAAAGTGTACACAGAGCTCTTCGTCCTGAAGCACGTTGGTTCTGGAGCCGTTTTTTGTGTAGTAGAAAAGGATATATGTGTGTAAACTGTCACAGCTGATTTACCGAGTTAAGTCTAATTAGACCCATCGATTGGGTTGCACTCACCAGAAAAGAGAGTTTTCGGACAGAAATCCAACATGGCTGTTCCGTCTATGTACAGTAGGGCAGTATATGATGCCAACAGAGCGGTGTATCTAGCTAACACTCGAACGTCGGTGTCAATTTTTTATTGATTTTTGAACCTTGGACACTAATAGTTGTGTCTGCAGTCCAAATTCACCTATTTGGGCCTTCCGAACTGCCTCGGAATCTGCCGATTAGCTAGAAATTGTATGCAGCAATTAGGTATCAAAAATGACGTGGTTTAAACAACAAAACGAATGTGTTCAGACATGCGCATCCGAATGATAACTGGTATTACGTGTCAGAATAGCCAAATACACGGCATTCTTCTATCTGTATCGAACTAGCTGACTGTCACTATCTGCTCTTCGATATGTCAACTGGTACATCAGTCTTAAGGAGCATAACCTGATGTTGCGCGTTAAAATGCCGCTCACCTCAAGGGAGTAAACGGAGAGTCTTCCCTTTACCGTTTATTAACAGTGTTTTCAAAGTATCTAACATATTTTAATGTCTTTGTTCGTCAAATTAGATGTGTACGTCCATACCGGATTCGAACCGGGGCCGTCGAAACGGAAGTCCGTGGGGCTATCCACTGACCCGTCCTAACTCATGGATGAATGGGTTGGACTGGGTCCACCGTGCCATCCCTGCAGGCGGGCATTTGATGCTGGCCGTTGGCATCGAGCCAAGCGCCATGTCTGATCGTTTCAAAATGCGTATATTTGAGCCCGGTTATTTCAGCGATCCGTTCCTTAATTGTATGGCCCTCGAGTTTTTACATAAACAGTGGCGAAATTTGATTGTGATCTTTAAACGAACGTGCGCTGTATAACTCACGTCGTGATGTGCAGTCCGTTGTTCATCACTAAGATTTGATTTTCCAAGCTCTGAGGGAAAAATAGCTTTCAGTTGGAAGCAGTCGGACAAATTCATGTTAACTTCCTCGAAGAGAACGGGTGTAATGTCCGTTGATCGAATATAGAAGCTTTTAAGCTAGGAAACAGAGTCTCTCTTGAGCGGCTTGTTGCAATTGAAGATGGAGTAACTATCAGTCTGAACAGTCTGTCGTTATCCATACCAACTCTAAATTGGTCTTCTGAACCGTATTCTCACACAGATTCAACTTCCGAGTAATGTGGAAGTGTTTCGGGACAGGCTGGCTGAGAATCTACACGATATGTGGTCTATGCGCAAAATTGATCAAGGTTGGAAATATGGCGAGGTAAGTAAACAATCGATTTCGACACTTTTATCTTCTGACAGACTGTTTTCGCCTCATCGGTTTACTGAGTTCTACTTGTGTGGTTAGGACGAAGCCGATCATACCCATATTTTAGTTCTTATACATTTGCTTCGGTTCTGTTCTCCAGCTGAAACCTTCTTCCCCTTGTTTTCTAGCGTCGTGATGACCAACGTGGTCTTCACCCGTGCCTAACCACGTTCGCCAAGCTTCCTCCTCAAGATCGCCAGTACAATGTGACTTTGGCCTACGAAACGCTACGCACAATAGTCGGCCTTGGATATAATATCACTTATGAACCGCTACCGGAGGGGACTCGGATGAAGACCATCAAACTATCCAATAGGTAAGCCACTGACCATCTTGAGCACCTTCCCAGGAACACATGGAACGAGAGGGGATTAGAGGCAACTACTGGACTAAGGATTCTCAATGTCAGGAGAACGCTTGTGCAGCATCCCTTCACAACGGCTGAGTAGAAGCTGTCCTCGCTAAAGCTTCCACTAACTAGTGTTTGGCAACGGTGAAGAACCGTTGGTATTTTCCTCCAAGATCACACAGATTGATAACATTTCATTCTTTGCAGAAAGAGGTCTAATGAAACGACAGAAAACCCTAGTTCTTCAGCTGAATTTTCCCGAGGTGCTAAGAAAAACGTGAAAGGATGTGGAAAATTGAGACGGACTACTGGATTAGTTGTGATGTGTCTATACCAGGCTACTTCTATGCCATTTCATTGCTTCAGTGACGCTTGCTTGTGTTTCCCGAAGCAAAACGACATCTCTGTAGTCGAGAGATATCACGAACTCACATAATGGGTCTTGAGGAGCCAGACTGTTCTTGCTCATTCATCCTGACAGTGCCATTTTGGGTTTCCTTAACTCCCAGTTTCTTTCCAGTTTTCCTTTTCACATCGGTTCATTTCACTCAGTGTACTCCGGGCTTTCACACAAGCTTGGTACAGCGCAAAAGACCTGTATTTCACAATGTTTTGGTGGTAGCATAGGTCCCGGATCCCGAGGACGAAGAGGAGGGTGCACTGGGAGGTCTATGCTCTGACCTTTGGACTAACAACAAACAGCTAACTCGTAAGGCAGCGTTGCAAAGCGCCTAGTTCTAAACCCTTCTGGGAATCGATTAGCGGACCTCAGTTACTACGTTCTTTGGATTGAGACCAACTATCCAGGATGCCCGGTAAACCCATCGACTTACACATCCACGGCCTGCCCGGAGTCACAAGCGGAGAGTTCGTTGTACGCTGTTCGTTGGTGGCCAGCTCCCTAGACGGACAAATAATAATGTGTCAGCTCGGTTAAAACCCAAAACAACCGCTTTTGTCGCTCACTCTGACGGAAACACATCAACCACGACAAGGCAATAAGTAGGACTTCTGTTTCAGAGGCGACTCGAGTGCCAAGTCTCTTGAGCACATTTCGAGGGGAACACGGGGAGGGTAAGTTAGAACGGTTAACCCGTGGCACCCGTGGTCCTGAGTTTGTGTACGGTTGCAACACCCGTTCTTCTATCTAAATCTACCAGAGGACGTTGGTGCGGCACACTGAGCTGAAGGATGTCATCAACGAGAGACTCAGCTGAATCTCTCGTGAAAACCAAATTGATAGGCAAATGAGAGCATTTGTCAGAATCTGTCCAGTTTTGGTTCAAGTAGAACATAAGGTTGACGGAAGCTCGGGGACTGCGCTTGCCTGATGAGCCCCGAGAAGAGTGAAATCGGTCGTGGGATGTCGAAGAGTTTTCATCGACCTTGTGCGTAGCTTCCTTTATGAAAACACTGAACATTGTTTTTCTCTTAAATTTCCAGTTTTACACAAGCCAACGGATACAAACCACAGCCCTTGGACCTATCACAAATCCGTCTATCAAAGCGCCTCGAGGCATTGGTCGATCAGCTAGCTGAAAACACCCATAATATGTGGGCACGTGACCGAATCAGTTTGGGTTGGACGTACGGGTTCACCGAAGTATGTCAAACGTTCAGTCTTCGATCATCTCCTTGCCCACGATGTTTCACATATTTCCAGTTCTCAATTTCAGCCGCATGTGAACACATCTCAGCTGTGCAAAGTAGCATTGAGTAAAATTCAGACATCCACGACTTGGTAGAAGTCACTGATAGATGCATACCGGAATACATTCTATAGAATGGCATACATTCCCAACACCCGTGTTTCCCATCTTTAGCAGGTGATTTAGCTCTCATTTCCTTTTTAGCTTTGCGTCACCGGAAATCCTTATCGATCGAAGGATGATTTGTAGGGGTTTAAGAGTGCATTATGCCCATAATAAATATTCACTTAACAACTACAATTGTTTTGCGTTAGTTTATAGGTAGTGACTAGCTTTCGGAGTTTTAACTGAGATATTGTCCCGCAAATGAAATAAATCATCTATGCTGAAAGTCGGGAAGCCCTGTACGGCTGCTTCAGTATTGTTCGGAATCCTCAGCAATGCGCATCTTACGAATCTTCAGAGCGATCCAGAACCCGAGACCTTCCTGCTGACAGTTAAATACCATTCTTCAGCCACGAGTGACTAATTAGTAGTGCATCCCGAGTGAAATGCACATTGCTGGTGACCCTCAGCAAGGATGGGACAGTACTCCTCGGCTTCGCAGCATAAACCGACTTCGCTTCTTAATTAAACCCTCGAAAAGTCCCCACTACCTGAGCATTATATGTAATGGGCTCAGAGAGGGTAAATCTCACAAATTATATGGACCTTCCATCTTGGAATTCGCCACTGGAGGAGCCAGTCATCAAAGGAACAAGCTGCGTGTGATACTATACTCTATCAATGTAGGTTACCCGCACCGCTGGTTGGTATGGTGTCGAACCACCAGTCGGATTGTTCCGGATGCGAACCTGCCCAGAGTTTTGTGTGATTCGCTCTGCCCACCAGCTCAAACAGAAGAAGAGTGCTTCCCGGTTTTCTATCACTGACTGACCTCACCAACTGGATGAATCATCAAGTAAGGTAAATGGGCTGTGGTTCCACCATCTGCGAACTCTTATGCCTGACGAGAAAACGGCTCTGATTCAGTCGTGGAACCAATTATCTCTGGGTTCTCGTTACCCTTTCGTGGACCTACTGGTGGGTTCAGTTTTTTCAGATTTCTTCTTCGCCTCGAGTCCATTGCATGTGAGTTCATAGAATATCTTTGTGAGAACGTTGTTGATTGTATAGCCGGTATGCTAGATGACCATCGAGCACACTCCAACCAAAAATGTTACCTGGTTTAGCAACACTTGACCACACCCAGTCTTGACTACTTAATCGAACTTTGTTTGTGAGACCAGCTTTTGTGTTCTGGAGCTAATCAGTATTCGTGCTATTCACGCCGACATTCTGCTTACACCCGGATTCTCTCCTTTCCCAGGATCATGCTCAGAAACGTAGTCCTCACTTGGTACCATTCAGAGAAGTTGATCCGATTATTAAAAATTCTAACCGGTACGTCCGTAATGAGAACATGTTGGTCACAGACCGTCCTTCACATTTTCATGCCTTTCCAATTCTGACACAATATCCATCTGTGGAAACTGTGCGTGTTTTATTTGAAATCGCTGTTCTTCAGCAGCCCTACTGATTGCTACTCATCTCTTTGGGATTTTTTGTTAAAAATACAGGGATTGCAGATTCACCTGTGAAGTTGAGAATTTGAGGTCCAATCGTCAGGTAATTCTGACTGTCGCACATTAGACAAGTACTAGTGGCAAGTGCTATCTGGCCTGGTGAGGCGACTCCCGTAGCTTCCGAAGCGGACGTTTTAACTAGTCCGATTGCACCTTGGAGCTAAAGGAAGCGACAAAACTTGACGACGTAAGGTAGCTGAGGTTGAAAGACAGTTTCCTGCCGGACAACTGTCCCTGTAGGAATAACTGTCTTCCTGGAAAACTGCTTTCCGATAATGACCCACTTTGAACCTTTCTAGTTAATCCGTTTAGAGCGTAGTTGTTTTAACGACGGTCGAACTGGGGTTGAACGGCTGAACTTCTCAGCAGATATTCAACCGTACGGAATAACTTTTCGCATCAGACATTTATGTGTGATAGACCGGACGTATGTGGAGGATTTACATCTTTTCTGTTTACATCAAAGGAATCTCGTCAAGGCGAACTACTCTCTCGTTGTTCGCGAGTCGTAAGCGAAATGAAACAACACATCCAAGTGGTTTTAAAAGTGTGACTTGAACTCGGAAACCCCATGGCAGCAACACTATCCAAGCCCTGATTATAGCCCGAACTGAATGATGTGGTAGCATTTCGAGCGTGCGAATGATTCCATCAACTTTTACCATGAACAGAAGTTCTGAAAGCCGGTAACCCTAGAAAGTGAATCGGTGAAGTCATGGAAATTTTGTTGACGCCGAGAGAAATTGGATCAAATAACTTTGCAAAGGCCAAATTCAACAGAAGAATCATGGCAGTGATCATCTGAAAAAGACCACAGATGTGGCCGAAGAACTCCTGCTTCGAACTTCGAATTCGTCCATCCTGGATTCCAGCGTTATTGCTCGGATTTATCGATCACCAGATCCGGCTATTCCGTTACAGCTAGTGCCTGAGGTAGTTACCGTCAGTTTCGAGCCTCTGAAAAACTTTGACTTTCGGCCTTCCACACTCCAGCAGGCTGTTGAAGTCCGAATGAGTTCGGCCAACTCCAGCAACAGATCAACAATTGATCGGATCGTGACTTCCTTCCTGGCATTATATGAGGCGACTTCCCGATACGGTGCTGTGGTCCCCACTGTGAAATCGCGTGCTGCATAGATTGGATACCAAGGCTAGTGTCGATCTCACCGAATTTCGAAAGCAACCTGAGTGACACAGTACAGTAACGGGGTTAGATTCACATCACTTTGGGTCCGTGTAGTCATTTTATACCCTAGTTTCATGTATCCTCTAAAAGTGATACGCAAAGAAAATTTCGCATTGCATTCCCATCTGTTTCAGCGAAACAGCTATCGAGACGGTTAAAACACTGCTGGCCTACGGTTATTCATTAACTCAAACCAGCTCGGACTCTTCCGATGCCGGTAAGTGTCGTTACCTTTTCCACATCGGTATGGTTTGTGGCGAATTTGCGTACTAAGTTTGTGTCAACCAAATCGAATTGGGTTGTTCTTAAATAGCGAGAGACTACTTGCTTTTTAAAGGAATGAATTAGCTCATTTTCCAGTCTTTTTCTATCTTAGTAATTAATTTTGTTTAGTCTTCCATTGTCACTGAATTTGTTCGACTTGTTCGACAACTTGTAGCCTAACTAATGACGTATAAAGCATTGATTTATGAACCAATAAAGACCATTCAAAAAGCTAACACCTTATGTGACTGACCCATATCAACGCGGTTGCAATTCCCTGGATAGCATCGGTAACTGTTGAACACAACTGGAGCAAACGGAACACTCAAAAAAGTGCGTGTGAGTCTGAGAAGTCTTGGGAATAATCATACAGTTGCATGTCCACAACTTTCGGATTTGTGTGATTTTTACCTTCGTAACCTTAAAAACCGATTGTGTCACGCGCCTCTGTCGGTTTAAAATATTATAACTGAATTGGGACGTGATCATGGTTCAATCAGCTGAATGAGGCGATCGTTGGCAGCCAGGCGTATCGGAGCCAAGAGTTTGTGCTCGCTATATGCGCGTACCACTAATGGGAGAAGTCGGAGGTGTGCTCAGCCTTCACTTGTAGAAAGACTAAAGTTAGGCTAAATCCGGTGACAAATGGCACGATACCACAAGGTTTCTGCTCGTTTCTTGGGATCACTCCGCCTTACTAGAAAGACTCAATGAAAAAGTTAAACGAGGACGGAGCTGTACTGATAAGCTTGTGACCCCTCTCAGTGTGCTACCATAGCATAGAGTAGAAGACTGCAAGATGAATGGATTGCATCAGTATATGACAAGTTATGATGCAAAACTGCTGGATCAGTGAGTTCGACTCAGGTAAAAGCAATGTAGTACTTGAATCCTGAAATACAAGCTTTACCTGGGCCGTTGACCCGGTGCCCACATATTATGTAAAATTCGTAGACGTTGACGAATAAATATCACCCATAGTCCAGACCTGAGGCCATCTTGCGGCACATTTGTTCGCTTTTTTGAAGGCCACTACTAGAGTACGCCAGCATTGGGAAGTTACCACCTTTAGTTTGTCCCTTGCAATGTATTTCAACAGTGAACTGGCTCCCATAAGTGCAATTCCGATCAATCACTTGAGGTGCCCTCTCACACAGGGACAGTTTTAATGAGCCACCCAGTTCATGAGTCAGGTACACAATCAGTCTATCTCCACGAAGCCTGATACTTCCGACAGGCAAGTGGAGACCAGGCGGTACTCCATCCAATGTGATTGTATTCGCTTGCACGGTCCCTTGAAGACTGACTGGAATGCCACCTCACACAGTCTGTCTCTGTGTTTTAAAATCACACTACTCACCACGATTCTAGTAGACAATCGTTATCGCTGTGAAAGTGCATCCCATCGTTCGATTTGTCTCCGACCTCACACGGCCTTCAAAGAGTAGGCACCGTCTTTAATTCCACTGTACATCGTTTACTTAGCCCGTGGTAACAGTGCCTCGGAATACTCGGGGCCTACAAGGACGTACAGGGGTCAGGCAAGTCGAGCAGTCACTCGTGGCAAGTGGTAAGTTCAGCAACCGAATGCAAGCATGTTGAGCATGCCCACAGAGAAGCATGCTAGAACATTGCATTGACTGGAACGGATGTCTATATATGGTGAATTTCTGATTCCCAACGTATTGTTTGGATTTTTTCACCTCAGGTATTACGAGATAGAAGTGTTGACGTCTGGTTTTATTCGTATTGGCTGGGCAAAAAAGAACGCACCACCGGACGCCATTGTTGGTTCGACCAGCAATTCCTATGCATTCGCTGCACACCAAGTACGTGACTCTGATAAGAACGTTTCGCCATAGGCATTTACGCACTTGTCAATGCCATATTAGTTACAGTTCTCGTGGTGCTGTGTTTAACACCGCTTGACGTCCGTTCTATTTCAACACGTCTGCTCGTTTTTTGGATCGATTAATCTTTGTTGTCGTCCACTTCAGGCACGCAAATGGCACCGGGTGGGAACAACGTACGGGAGTGTTTGTCAACCCGGAGACGTCGTTGGTTGCATGCTCGATTTGATAGACAAGACAATAAGTAAGTAACGTGATATACGAATGGATCCTTTCGTTCACGAAACTGTTATCATGTTTTATTTGCAAGACATGGACATTGGAATAATGAAATCTCGCCTACCACTTCCTGCTCTCAAACACCCACCCTATGCACTGCAGATGAGTGTCCACAATGTGGAAATAATCATAGCTTGACTAACATCACACAGAAACTTCGGTTTGCCTTAAAACACACCCGATGAGGCCGCTTGATAACCTGACGGACCATGTCCCGAACTAGATCCCAGAGTTCAATCAGTCTGCCTCACTCGTCGTTCGTAAGTTCAGTTTCAGTTGTGATGTAGCTATACCGGCAGAAGTGATCGACGTCTTCCACAAACAATCCCAGAACATGTCCCAAATCGATTGCTACAGGCCCTGCAAAAAGACGAGTAGACAATACCAGCGGTCAGAGTGAACTCGAGCTCATCTCTGGGAAAGGACCGTGTTAATATTTTCCTTATGATACTGATCACATAAGACTGAAATTGCTAGCTCTCTGTGAAACGATGCTTGTAAGAACACGGCAGTTCAAACTGTCCGCACAAAAACTGTTGGTTCAACCTGTTCGCCTAACCTGGAACTGAACCCGTTCCACTCCGCCTTTCAGAGCAATGTTCTGTTCTCAATATCTTTAACTCATAATTAAATCTGGGATGTTTTAGGTCTGCGAGTAGTGAAAGTTATATGAAATGTCAAAATCTCCAAACCTGCCTCCCGGCGGTTCGATTGAAATAGATACCATCCTACGACGCCCTTACGATATCTATTCGATTAGTGACGAAACGTATGCAAGCTAATGTCCAAGCTCGGCTAACAGGTCAACTGCCCTCTGATCAACAACCAGTAAAATCGACCGAGCCACCAGTATTTAAACACTGCCAGCTACACGCTCAGTGGCAGATTGAGTTGGTGTCAACGGTGCACTCAAAAAGACATGACCCTTGGTGGACTATCGAACAGTTTCCATGATTCTTATGGGTAGTGTTGTGTTTGGGAGCTGGGAGCATAGCGATCTGGCAGAGCTGTACAATCGTTCACCGCGCGCAACTATAAACATACTGGCCAATTGGTGAACGTGTCTTATTGTTCGGTTCGCACATCTGATGGACATGCACGGGCAGCGTGGACGAGGTCCACCAATAACGTGGCTGAACAAGTGAACCTAGTTCTGACGCTCCAAATGCATTGAAGACCATAGAGTTTACCGGTCATTAGAGACTGTTGGTTAAGGATGTGATACCTGTAAATGCTCACTGTTATATCAATGGCAACTACGCATCAAAGAGCTAGGTTCTGAGAGAGAAAAGTCTACCTGTTCGACTGGGTCATGTCCATCGGTGTTCCTGGCCGTTGACGTGTCCACTCTGGCATCCCTGTTAGTGATCGGGAGAACTGCAGACGTGACTGAGTTTGCTGGTTAGGTTTCCACTCTTCGTTACCAGAGTTGTTTCTTGAGCAGTACTCATTAGCCTATCACGGATTTCGGTATCAGGGCATCCTGTAGGCTGCAATATCACAAAATACCTTTGGTTGCTGACCTCACAAAAAAACGGATTTCCTACTTGGTGCATAGTAGATACTACTCCAGAGTTAACTGTTCTCGTGATCGACTTTGAAGACAAACTCGCTATTTATTCACTACATGTTGTTCTGCATGTTCATCTCGATTACTGTTTCTCTCTCCGACAGCCTTCTCTCTCAATGGAGAACTCATGATGGATCCCCTGGGTCTTGAAACTGCTTTCAAACACATCAAAGTGGACGAAGGTACTGTTATCGTCTGAACCCGATTGCTTGTTTGAACAAGACAGTAACTAGTTCCTGCCTGCTTGCAATTACTAGGCTGTCCACCATTTGCTGAATCACAAAAAGTGAAGCTGGAGGATGTGAACTAGACCAGCATAACAGGATTACCGACGTTTATTGTCTGCGTTTCCCCAGCTCTAACCGGTTGGCGACTAAGCTTACGCCCATGTGGTGATGGTGCTGTATGTAGCAGGTATGCAGCTTATTGGTTCACTATAGATTATATGAGGAATTTCATGGACAACAAAACACATTAAAAGTAACTCAAAGTGTATCTCATGAGACGTAATACGCTACTCATAAGGTTGCTAAAAGCTCTTCGACCAAGTGAGTCTCCCGTCAAAACCAAATTGGTATTCAAATGAGTGCATAAGTTGAGTTTAGCTCATGAGATTCAGACATTTGGAAGGTGAACTAGAAACGCGACGTGCGAAGCGCGCTGCCATATTCTGTTGACTCTTCACTTCTGCCAACTTCCAACTTCACCACCATTCGTCTCCTCCATGCAGGTTACGTCCCTGCGTTCTCTCTGGGCTCAGGACAACAAGTCAAAGTGAATTATGGCAACGACGTGCAAACCTTGAAGTTTTTCACCTACTGCGGTCTACAAGAAGGCTACAAACCGCTTTGTGTGTAAGTTTTATCGACTTGTAAAGATGAGGAGAACAGACATGGTAAAGGTTTTGCCAAAAATCATCTAAAATTCTCCGCTAGCAGTTTTCGTGTATTGATCGTTTGACGTTGCGATGGATACGATTGACTATTTCCTCTGAAACGGCTACTCAGAATGCGCGAAAATTCAGGTTCATGTACACATGGTGCCTGAAATCCTCATAGAACCACTGTATTCATCTCCATTTCTGGATTCCCGCTTTCACAGTAGGTACTTCACATCTAGCCAAATCAATGTGTTGATTGGTGATGTACACATGACGTGTACAATGTATGTATTCATACATACACACACTCTCTAATATGATCCGTAGGCTATCCAGATCAATCGCAAGAAATAGGGATATCGTTTCTCCGGTGCATGACCGTCGCTCGAAAACGGAATTAGGTGATAGAAAACCTAAGTCGAAACATTGTAAACTGAAAAGCACACGTGAAAATCGTATGTTCGTCTGTAAGGAGAAAAGGTTTGTTTCTTGAAAAACGGTAGTTGCTCCCATTCTGTACATATGGATGCCTAAAATATCTCGTTCCCCCCCCCCCAAGCATTTTGCTTTTCGTAACGTTGCTTTGTCGGTTCTTCCAACATTTCTAGGGCCTGATGGAACCCTAAACTGCATCCGCGGTGCTTAGGTGAGGTTTTAGTGGTAGGGGACGGTTAGGCTCTCCCTAAGCAAAGCGGTCCACGTACATTCGCTTTAGCCAATTGGTAGTACCACTCGAGCTTGGACACCAAGACAAGGCGTGGATCCGCAAGAGTACTTTTACAGCCCACGGTATGTCTGGTATGTGATTCCCACCACAAAGACTTGCAACCCTAACACTCGCAGTTCCCGTGGCTCCACAGGGCTCCAGCCGTTGACGCGACTTTCCGGTCATCAATCCATACACTGCCTTTCCTCACGAACATGCGCACGGACGCACCTGTGCTTTTCACATGCACGATCGCGTGAGGGGCAGCGGTGCCACTCTCACCCCGGCTACGGGGGTATCATAAACGCGTGCAAACCGGTTTCTCCGTCCTCCTGTGGCTCAGGTACGCCAGATCGCGGGTGCTACTTGGTCTGGGGAATCAAGCTACAGTGCTAATCGTTTCGCGTCAGGAGTGAACACACACACACAGACGACATGAGCTCGCGGCTTCGCAGCGAGCGCGGACTGACAGGCTCGATTGACGTCGAAACCCACCAACCGAACAATCCAATATGCTGCGCGCGTCACCAGGGCGTGACAGCGGGCAGTCAGCTGTCAACAGAGGCCCGGAAGAAAGGAGGTCTTCCTCTATATTTGCAGTACATCAGCATGAGTGGTTCTGTTGAGTGCGGGCTTGTGGTAGACCGTCAGTTAGACCGTAACAGAAATGTCAAACACTGACTCCTCTTGGTTGTTAGTCTGCTGGCCGAGCTTCGCAGCTGGATTACAAACGCTTCATCACCAATTGAGGTGAGATCGTCAGTGTGGGGTTGACGATCTCACCTCGATTGATGATGAAACGTTTGCAATCCAGCTTCTTCCAAGCGAGCCTAAACCCATCATATTACCGCTACTCAAATACTCTGGATCAAAGCCAAGTTCATTGATTAACAGACTGGTTTGGCTTGACGATAAAAATAATCGGTAGGATTTTCTGCAACATCAAAAATTAGGAGCCCGCATTTCATACATCTTCGGAACACACGTAGGGGCACGTTGGATCAGTCCAACCAGTTTACGGTTGACTATGACTCAGTTTTTCTTTTTATTTGGTGTGATTCATCCCCGGGGTAAAGCAAATTGAGGTTTAGGTACTTTAAACGAGTGCTTCAGACATTTGAGAATTACTTGTTCTCTGAAAAAGATCCATTGTAGATACCCTGTTGATCACGTGTCACAAATGGCATGTCTCTTCCTTTCAGTAACATGTGTCGCCCAATGCCAATGTGGTACGTCCGGGACGATGCATCTCTGTTTGTGGACGTGGATAAACAACATCCGTTTCTGCAAATCTCGCTGTCCACGGGAAGGTAAGTGTGAACGCGGTGAACGTCTGTGTCACATGACTGTTTTCGAGGAGTCCCACTGGCCGACTTGGATCAACAGGTTGGGGGGGGGGGGTTAAGCGCTGCAGTATCATATTCGGTTTGGATACTGGTGTTTTACTGCTGAAAAGTCACCAAAAGGTTAACATTCATCTAAAAGCTTTACTCTGGCTGTGGCGTTTTCAATGCACGCTGACTGCTGAGACATTTACGACAAACACTCAGCAACAGTTGAGTTAGATTTTTTCCCATCGAGATCACCTTATTCATGCTTACCTATGTTCTCCCCCGACACAGCACTCCAGGCTTCAAAGTTATCGGGAAACAAGCCGACCACAGCGCATCTGATGAAACGCTTTATCTGCGTCTTAGCCTTGGTACCCATTGCAAAGATACCTTTACCAGCAAGTGAGTTTTTTTTTTTGGGGGGGGGGATAACTTACATAGTTCCACTATGTAGTATTCTCCAGTTCTTCCGATACCACCATTTTGTTTTATCCTAGGATTACTGTATACTGAACATCAAGAACACACTATGTTCTGGATGAAGTTATGTAAATACCGAGCACTTTATGTTAACCGAACGCACGTGGCAACTTTGTAGAACCACCATTCTTTGACGGTCGCAGGTCTGCAGGCATTGTGTCTTGGGACAAACCAAAGGTTCGCTTGGGAATGTCCACAGCTTCATGTCTTCACAAGGCAGCGATCGCAAACTGATTAGTCTTCACTGGTTCACAGAGTCACCTGATGACAGGTCGAGTTCATCCCAGTAAAGTTTGACCGACAAACTTATCATGCTCAGCTACCGGAGGTCGTTATGCGGAAACAGTATCAGAGTAGGTGCAACTAAGTAGCTTTCTTTCTGAGTCACATCGTTGCCGACCGCTAATATGGCGTAACTCTTGCTATTGTCTACGTCTGACAAGTCGACCGAGGAGAGCGATGTTTTCGTGGGTCGATCTAGACAAACTCCATAATCTTTTCACACTGAAGTGTCTATTTCTTTCCTCTATCTTTCTCCTATCTCTCCATTCGGATTACTTTCACTCACTGCCTTTGAAGGGGAGTTTACTTTCCTGTTCGTGAGCATGGCAGTTTACGGTCATCCAACACACAAACACGTCCAGTCCGCTTCGCAAGTCGCTGAGGGGGGGGGGTATCCACCCAAGGTCCATTTCATGAATTCTCGTAGCCACAAACACTCGGTTCCCTAGGCTTCAGCAATAAGTAACGTGTTTCACAAGTTGGAGCCTAAGCTCTTCTAACTGTGACAGGCTTCAGCGGAGTTGGAAATTTCAACTGATACTTCATATGTTCAACTAGAAGACCATTCCATCATGTTAGTTTGTTAGGGGCGTCCCACAGAGTAGCAATTGGAGATTGGTGGTACAACATGGAAAACAAGTGAAGATCGATTATTCACCTCTAGACTGTTTATTGCTATACTCTAGACCGGGAAGCACTTACTTCCAGCAGCACCTACGCTAATCTCTCGTTTCACGCCAGAGCATATTCGCACCGTCAGGGGATTTGTTAACACCTCGTCCCACATCCATCTCGGAATGTGGTCTTATTGCCATTCACCTCTGTTTTTTCTCCATCAGACCGCTGAAGGAGCGTCACGCGTATCTGGACTCTTTGCGACGCCACTTGGAACCTGAACTTGCCGCTGTAGGGCAGACAGGAATGCACGCAGATATGACTAATCTGACAATGATGGGTGGTGTGAGTTACTGCCTAATCTGTTGTCTGTCTGTGTGTAGAATCAACTAGTTTTTTGGGTTACTTACTCCTCTGCTCATCGCTAAACTATCCGTTTTCCTATTTTAGACTATGACTTCCTCGACATTGGAAATGCGGGACCGTCGTGCTAAAAAGACTCGGCTGGGGAATATGTTCAAAAAAGGAAAGTCACGTGAACCCAGCCCGGATGTGGGCTCCACCGTCGGTAGTGGAAGTAAGTGCTCGGGGAGTGTATGAAATTATCCACAGGGTCATGAAAGCATACACCAGCCTTCTGTCTGTCACGAACCGGTATTGACTGGGCGGCTTACACTGGTCGAGTCCGCACGATCCCAAAGTGCAACAGTCTTCAGACTGATGAGTCTTCAGAATGTCATTATCCAGCGTTCGTATAAGTTCCGAAGTGTTGGCTCGGTCGCACTCACTGCCACTGCTTTAGATCCTACGCACACAGTTCCGGTTGATATGAACTGCTCCAACAAGCTTCAATGGAAGAATCGCCATCTGCCGATTGGGTCGTGCTGGTTGGCCGATCCAACAGGCAGCTGTTTGCTGCTGACCTAGGCCCCACACTAATCTGATGGGCACGCGCGCAGCCCGATGTTTTTCGGGCTATGCGCCACGCAAATTACAGATATAATATGTACACTACTGAAATGGCAAACTTTGGAACAGGGGAAAACGTCATATTAGTGTTTTTCTTACACGGAGTCTTACCCAGATATCTGTCCACACAGTGAGTTCATAATACACTACTCATAAGGTTGCTGAAAATTCTTCGACAGCCCGCGACCGGTTTCACCCTTCTTGGGGCTCATCAGGTTGGCGCAGTCCCCGAGTTTCCGTCAACCTTATGTTCTACTTGAACCCAAATTGCACGCAACTAGCGAAATACACTCATTTGCAAACAAATGGGTTTCAGGCGAGTCTCTCGAAAAACCAAATTTTTTTGCAATTGAGTGTATTTCGCTAAATGAGTTCAGTTTTTGGTGCGAATGGATACTCTGTTGCAATCGACAAGGCCTTCCACAGTCGGTCGCGTCAGCTAGCAAACCAGGCAGCTCTATGTCCATAGTGTCCACGCCTGAAAAAAACTTAAATCACTCGATAAGCCAATCAACCCCCAGACGGGATATGCGACAGGGAAGAGGACGTGCTGAAGGCCTGGTTCCCTCGGGTTCGCTTCTCAGACTAGGCGTAGCAGATCGGCACGCCACCTGGTCAAACCAGGGTGGAGGTGGTGCTAGCAGCTGTATACACCGGTTGGTTACCAACTTCTGATGAGCGGAATTGTTCGGCCCACCCCACCCACCCCGGGCGAAGTCTATCCCACCCGGTACCTGCTACTGGGTTGGGCTGGTGCCACGCTGAAGGATGCACGCCAAGCACAGTCATGAGCTAATGCCTCCTTCTGAGGCGAACGAACTGTGGCTCTCTAACTTAAAAGCAATGCGGCTTTTCAGGCTGCTACCACTAGGCCATCAGAATAACTTGCGTCTAAATTTACAAGCATTCCGTTCGGATTGCGGGTGTACACGCAAATTCACAGGCTCATTGCTCCAGTTCAAACAATATGAAACCATTCATATGCGTCTAGGGCGCGTAGCATATGGAAGAAAGAGGTGAGACCATTAACTTGACGTTAACTGCACTTGGCGGATTTGTCCTCTTCATGTTGCTAATGTGTTGCTCCTTTCTGTGAAATTGCTGATGAACAGAGGAAAGTGTCGTGTGAGTGAGGGGCGTGACATGAAAGGCGTCCCTTGAAGAACGTCACCCCTCAAAAGTATTCGTTTTAGACTGGCACCCTGAGAATTCAGTTAATTTTCAGAATCATAGAAACACCAACCCGCAGCTCGGACCACGAACCGAATTACGAAGCGGATCTTTACCAACTTCCACCTCAGAAGAGGTTAGATAGATTAGCAGCTCGCCTTTTTGACAGGTAACCACGACGAAGTAGCCAATGGCCAAACACCAATGCTCTGCCTTGGCTGTGAGCTGATAACTACTTGGCTTCCGCTGGACTAAATTTTGACTCAAATCTGTTTCAAAATTTGATCTGCGGTCCGAACTAAGGATTGATCTGTCTACGATCCTGAAAATCAATCTAATTCTCAAGATGCCAGTCTAAATTGGGTGGTTGTGTGGGGTGATATTCTTGAAGGCACGCCCACAATAGGGACGCCTTCCATGTCTCGCTTGTTCCCATGCCTCGCACACGCACACACACACACACACACACACACACACACCCGTTACCCCCTCTGCTCACCAACAATTTCACGAGTTTGAGCAGAACACAAGCGATAATGAAGAGAACAAACAGACCACTTGCAATTAACATCAAGTTAATGGTCTCACATTTTTGTCCCATACGCCCCCCCTAGATGCATTTGACTGCTTTATTGCCATGTGAACTGCAGTAATAGGCTTTTGGATCTGCACGTACAACTACAATTCAAACGGAATGCAAATACCTTTGGAAGTGGTTATCATCACATTCTATTCTGATGGTACCTTGGTTTTCGGAAACAACGGCATCACAAACCGGACCGTGCTTGATTAGTCATTTAGACCGTCACCCTGTTCGTTCTCCTCAGAAAGCCTCTGCTAGCCAAATCCGTTTGCATTTCCTCCTGTTTTCCCCTAACATGCACCTTTCCGCTCGAACCGAATCTCATGCCTCCATTGCGTGTCTCTATCATCAGCCCGGTGTGTTTGTCCGACATCCTGACTCAGCTACGGTCAGCAAAGCATTCAGATGTGGCACGCACAATCGCCGTCACCACCGCCCGGACTGTGACTTGACTAGGTAGGGGTGGGCCAACGCTAGAAGCAAGCCCCCCTGGTGTGCCTTCTCAGCCTGAAACGCGACTGATTCCAAGTTTTTTTTCCAATTTAGGGGGCAGAAGCTCAGGCTACCCACACAAGGCTGTTGCCACCGCTACTGGTCACCGTCGTTCTTGTCTTTCAGACAGTGAGGAGACGCGGTAGTTCTGTGACAAACCCACATATCGGTAAATTCTGTGTGGTTGGGGCGGGTTACGGAATTTGTCCGGAGTTCAAACCCAGGAACCGTCAAGGCTATACAATACATATCAATTTTGACAAAAACGAAACTGGAATCTTTGGTGTGAATTCATTCGAATAATTGTGCCAGGTCAGGAGGGAAACTGTTTAAACGAGAGTGACTTGGATGTGAATTTTATACATGGTTTGTATTACTACTAATAGAACACAAACGTCGCTGTGTTAACCGTAACTAATTATTTTATCGTACCCACTGAAAAAGGTCTTCGTCTGTCCTGCAAAACTTCGGATTCCCTTTTTTCCCAAGAGAAAAAGGATATCCGCACGTGGCAAAGAGGAAATTGTTCTATCTATGCAGTTCACCTGTCCGCTGAGGGATTTTTCGTGTCTCACTAGGTTACTCACCTGTCTATTGTTTTTCTCGCACACCACCGTTGCCTAGCCACGGGCCACATGTTGTCTGGCTTGTTCGAAAAACTCTGGATTCGGAAACAAGTACACTAGGTGTAGCGTTCATCTGCAAGCGAAGTTGAAGGGACCTTTTCACATCGACCATGATGTATATGATGCCATCAGTTTACACGCCTTGGATTTACGATCTTAGTTAAGTGAATGAAAGATACTTCCGTCTCTTTTTGTCTGTTTGTCCTGTCCTGAGTAACTGGTATTTGTCAGATCTGTCATCCTGAATTGTGTTGACCGACTCTCACCGGTCGGCGAAAACCTCAGTCGGTCAATAGAACTAGGGTCGTCGTTAGAGTCGTTGGGCCAACCAATCAAATCGCCAAGACTCGAACACGTTCGTCTGGTCACACGTAATGATTCAGGTCCGTGCAGAGTGCGCTGGTGGTTTAGGCGTCACACGTTCGTCTTGCGTGTTAGATTTCCGGGGATCCAATCCCGGCGCGGCCAACAACAGGTTCTGATCATATGCTGATGGGTTCTAATCAGAATGGAATTCGAGTCAATCGCTCCCCCCTCTTTGGTGTGTAATCACCAGGATAATGGGGCCACGACAGGGGGGAAGACTGCTCAGACGAGTAGTGTGAATGCAGAACCTCGTACACAAGGACAAGACCAATGTTGACCTCATAACCACGCCGACTGTGGCTTGTTTCTCCGAAGACTTCGAACAGTCAAGCTGCAATCCGCATGTCTCCCTTCCATACTACGGAAACCGCGAGTGAGAGGAATTCATGTTTGTGTGGTCGACAATTTTATGAACCATTGGATAGAATAGTAGAATTTTCGGTACATATTCACTCCCATGCCCTACACACTACACTACACCAATTTGGGTGTTACGGTCACCGCGCCAGTAGGAACGCACAGTCGCATGTGGTTGCCTGTCCAAACACTTCTGGCCGGGAAAAAACGCTCAACTTGCCATCTTTCCAACCCATCTTACCACCTCTGATGACTGATGCTGGATAAGCGTGTTATACGATGGGCTGCGTTGTGCGTGCTTGCGTGGTCGTGCAGCGGTGCGTTCACACGAGACATCCTAGGCTTTTGAGGACTAATTGATGATGCAACGCTGATGTTCCGGTCCAACTTCGTCAGACCTTAGGTTACCGCAGCGCCCCTTCACCTGACTTTGAGGAAAGTTTAGACTAATCGCGTGGTACCGCAGCATAACAGTCCTAATGTGTTTTCGGAAAAGTTTGGTAACAATCGGTAGATTTATTGCTGAGCAACAGTCCTAATGTGTGATTGCGTGATTGTGCACTAGGTTTTAGTGCATCACCGTTCAACTGCGTATCCCTATTTGGCTGTCTGGTCCTCCTAACTTGCTTCATTCGACTGAACAGTACTCTGCCGATTCGCACCATCAGCTATTTAGGCGATCAACCCTCTCCCGTTGCAATCCTAATTTTCATTCGTATAACTGAACACACGTGGAAAATTGGCATCATCCTAAGTCCGTTTCGCGCTTGTTTGTTGGTGGGACGGTGCGTGTGTATGTGACCATTGTGACACATAGAGGGCATCCTGCTCAAGACCTCGGAAGCGAGTACCTGGTTTCATCAGCAAAACCTGATATCCAAACACGGATATCTTTCTTTTCCTGCGGATAGATAGTAGGGTTTTCTTAAAAAATGGATGGCACCCAACAATATTCCAGAACCACCCTTTCGTGGACCCCGTTAGGCAGATGGTTTTCGTCAAGTGCACCACCTATGTGGTGAGCGCACGGTACCGCGATCTTCACTGGCCTCGTTTTGTTGTTTACTTTCAGCATATTAACCAAGAAGAACGTCAGAAACGAGAGATTCAGCTGGGATTCAGGTGCCTCCCGTGAAAACCAAGTTGACATGGAAAATGAGTGTGTTTGTCGAACAGCGCTGTGCAAGCGGAAGTACTAACTTGTCGCGCCAGGGGAAAATGACACATGCGATCGTTCTTGGAGTATCTGTGATGCTGTTGTAACTTGCTGACGGTGGTACAACTTGTGTCTGTCCTTGGCTTCCTGAGAGGTGCGACAACAGCCGGGCTACAGTGCTCGGTCCTGATTGGCTGACACTCCGATCAATTAGGGCATGGCTTCGCTTAGTCCGTAGCACGCACGTGACATCGGTCCAACTGACGTAGGGTTCGGTTATTAAGGGCAGGTGGCCTCCGGACAGATGTGGAGAAGATAGGCAAGCCCCGTTTGTTGAGGAGACGGTAAATAGAAATGAGAGGTTTCGAATGACATCAAAGTAGGCCACAGGACTGTACCATTACCTCCCAGTGGTTTGCTATATATATATATATTGTCAGACAAGTAAGGATGTGTCGTGGATTTATTCTATAACAATCGAGCAATTTAATAGATTCGGTACAATAAATTAGTTGTAGATGGTTGCGGGATGTGTAGTGTTCACATTCACATCACTCTCGTTTGAACGGTCATCCTCCTGTCCTGGCGCAATCATTCTGGTGAGTCCATACCAAAGGGGGGAGGCACTAGTCGATTTTACCTTTTATTAGAGCAATGCATTACCCTTGGCCATGTAAGGGTTTGAACTCCGGACATCTGACACTTGAGGCGAACGTGTTCACGCTTGAGCGCCGCGATTTATTTGTTCGACTGCTCGAACGACGACCTAGTAATTGTCTTGGTTGTGTCGATCGATTGGCTTGCCTGTCACGACTTCCCCGTCAGGGAGCGCCACAGACGTTTGAAACCTGCAGGCTCGTCACTCGTGCCGATAGGCCAGACATGAAAATCCAAATGTGTCTGGTGTGCGCCGGAGGAGTGGAGACACGCTCGCCTCCCATGTCCGATGTCCGGAGTTCAGCCTCCGACACTACTGATGAGCTCTTTATAAGAGCGTAACTCGAGTCCAATGCTTTTTTACCTTTTGGTGTGGACTCACCAGAATGATTGGGTCAGGACAGGAGGATGACTATTCAAGTGAGAATGATGTGAGCTAAGATAAGCTGTACTAAGATGTACTAAGGTGTACCAACTTTGGGCGCCAATTGGATCCACAAAGGGACAACACCACAGCGAATGACCCGGCCGCGAGAGCACGTGAGGTGCTTTCGACATAATGGGACCGGTTGGGACGACGAATGATGGATATCGGTGAACAGGAGGTCAACGAATTATATAGGAGGTGCGGCATCGTTATGACGGATGCATACTACACCCATATTCACTGCATGGTCAAGTTCGCCGACAGCAGATGGAGTTCGAATCAGGCGTCATGACTCCTACGGAAACCAACGTATATCATTAACGAATGACCAACCACAGTGTTTTGATGGGAATATCAATAAAAGAATGTTCTTCGTAACTTTTTGTTCCACAGATTGACAGAAGCTCTGAACAACAGGTGGGCATGATTAAAACCCGATTGTCTGGTTTTGAGAGGGGATTTGGGCGGACGGAAAACTGTTGTGTACACCTGTAAGGATAATCCCGATCAGCTTCATCCTAGAATCAAACTTTACTGGAGAAGATTGAAAACATTGATATTGTGCAACAGATTTAGTGAGGTGGTAGACTGATAGAGAGTTTTTGATATGTTTAACTAAGGCTCATGGGAATTATCATCATACTCCTCTTATATTGATTTCTGATTTTTCCAAATCAGTCACAATGCTATTCTCGTTCAGTTTGTTTCATGTTTCACTCTCCAGAACGTTGAGTTATACAACCAATGGCTAATTTATACTGTACAAGGTTAGATTAGAGCAAGACTGACCGGAAGGGGATTCCTCATCGGTCTACTTAGATGGTCAGCCAGATTCCTTCTGGTTTTGACTCCACAGCATGGTTCTTGAGTATCATCTTAACATGTGAACTTGGAACGCGCATTGTCTTCTTTCTATCCGGTACAGTAACGGGCGCTATCGTAACTCGCGGTGCTCAATGTAGCCACCTGTTTCAGTAGTGTGTAATCTGCTGTCACAATTCAGTGTGCTATCAGGCGAGCTTGTTGGCTTCCAGAGTTATTTCGGGGACACATGGCCAGGCGATACAACCATTACCATCCGATTCATCCGAAGATATTCGATTCTACACAGTAAGTGGACGTAATGGCCACGATACGATTTAACGGGATAAATATGATTGGCGCCTATTGGGGGTTTGAAGTAAAGTGGTCCCTCCAGTACTACTTCGGTGTTCGGTTACCACACCATACTGCCAATCCTTAAATTTGTTCGCTAGATTGCTTATTCCAATGAAATTTTATGTAAAGACTAAACTCTGGCGTTGCTAAACCCTCTGTTGTTTCAGCTGGTGTGTCAGCCATCAGCGGCGGTGGCAGTGGTGTTGTTCAGACAGGGGGAAAACGTACAGCACAGCCACAGGTCGGACTGATAGCTCAAGGAGGTGGCCAGGGCAGTGCCGGTTCGGGTAGCCTGGTCTCAGGGACAGCAGGAACATTCTCCGGCAGCATGACCGGAGGAAGCACGCAAGGATTTCAACAAATCCAGCCAGCTGCAATTCAACAGACTATGGTTCAGGAGACTGCGATGCCACTACACACGGCACAGATGCACACTCCGCAACTAATGGTGCCAAGCCAAGCAGGTGTTGGACCTGCCACATTTGGTGTCCCGTCTCTTCTAGATGATCTGGACATGCTTGTTGTGAGTCTTATTCAGATAGGTAATTAGCTTCCTTACAACCACAATATAATCACCTGTTCAGGAATGACATGGATTTGGCAATGAACCGTCTATCCAGTATTAATTTGGATATACCGGACCGCATACCACATTCATCCGCGAGAGGATGACCGCAAATACTCTTGTTTTTCAGTCACATAGACTTCCCAGCCTGTGCGCTTCACGTTGATGCATTGTGAGCTCGTCGCATGTTCATTACTAGGAGCGTAATCGTCCGCCTTGAAGCCCTCAGTCGGACACCTAGTCGGTGTAGATACGCACCACAGAGAGGATTTTGTCCTGTGGGATTGAAAACGTGATGGTGCCCTGATACCAACCGCTCCTCTATGGTCAATTGGACCGGACTAAGCATAATCCAGTAATACAAAATAGATCAGACTAAGGGCTAAGAACAATGGTTTGAACGAAGTAACCGAAGATGAAAGAACTTGTTGAGTCGTCACCATTTGAAACTTGGTTGCCTTTTGCTGTTCACTTCTTGTGAGACTAATTCGTCATTTCAAGCTCTAGGTTATTCGTTTCCAATGCTTCTCTTTTGTGACCTTGAAAATGCCATGCGTGGCCACGTGATCGTAGTGGAAAGAGTCGTTGCATGGGGGGTGTTAGAACTACAATGTAGTGTACTTATAAAATACCGTGCTTTCTCTATATCAGTGATTTTCAGCTGGAGGGACTTTTTCCCAAGGGGATTTCATGTACTCAGGGAGAATAGAAACCACCTTTTTGAAGTATACTTTCGAACCGTCTGACGGCCGACCTTACCAACTCTATTTTTCTTCCACTAGAAGCACACACGGGAAATGTCTTGGCGCTACCAGAAATTCGCCACTCGAAAATACTCGTCTCTATTTCGTTTGTGTGACTTCGTTGTATTCGTCACAGGATTGCACACTGCGTGGGGGAATCGAAAATCTTTTTTCAACCCCAGCGCATATGGCTTCAATAATCCATTGAACGAAGCGCTCGAAGGGCGTCAGCGTTTTCCTGTTCACCGTCTTGTCACCACCCCACATTAAATGGGTGAACCGACGGCACAGATGGGCAACGAACCCGTTTGGTGAAAAAAATGTCACGTGATCTCACGCATCCAAGTCTGTCCTGAAATTAGGTTAAGACGGCTTGGCAAGTCTCCAGTGTAGCCCAGCTTGATTCCGTTGCAGCTTGTCAGTCTATTCGGCCGACAGACTCCATGTGCGTCAGGTCTCCGCCGCTCTATCGCGTGTTGGCAATGGTTGCGTTGTCCGTGTGACTCAGGTCGCTCTCGTGAAGTTCGGCGTAACTGAGTGTTCAGTGCCTATCACATTCACGACCTGACCTATGCTGCTGTTCTGTGCTGTTTATGGAATCGCCATGGGAGTGGTTAAGTCTCACAGTGTGTTCACCTCGGTAAAGTGATTCCCGTCGAATACAAACGGTGGACAGAATTCATTACTCATCCTTTTTATCATCCTTTGAAGTGGAAGAGACGCTGTCTGCTTCCAGCAGGCATCATGTCCCTTCAGGAAAGTCGCACCTCTTAGACCCAGCCCTAAAAAAACAACTAGCGACAGAATTTTCCATCGACCTTATGAGTAATGTCACAAGAAGTAGAAATGCCACGAGACTCCTTCGAAGGTCGTTCTAAGTGAAACCTGAGACAGCTCTTTGTGCACCATATTCAGTTGAAGAATATCAACAAACAACAGATTCAGTTGGATTTCAAGTAAGTCTCGCATAAACACGAAATTGATTTGCAAATGGATGGTCATGACAACATGCTTACGCTTTGGTATCCAAGTACCAAATACAGTTGATGGATATTTGGGGACTAGCTCTGCTTGATGAGCCCCAAGAAGGACGCAACCGGTTGTGGGCTGTTCAGGGTTTTCATCGACCTCTTGAGTAATGTCATGTGAAAGATGGAATTTTTGTTCTTATTGGGGTTGATTTTTATCCTGAACTATATCTGTAAATCACCAGTAAACCATTGGTTGTGAACCCTTATTTCTGCTTAGAAATGATAGCAAATCAGCAATTTCGGGTTTTGAATGCCTAACAGCATGGCGAAAGTATGGGCGGGGCCAACTGGGTGGTCTGCCTGCGAGATATGTTCGCTACTCGATGACCTCCAGTTTGAGCTGGCTACTACAGATATAGATTTTTTGTGACTCAATTACAGTAGCATATGATTAGAATATATTGAGATACGCCCACTAATGATTGGGGGAGGGATGGCTCAATGGTTAGAGCGCGGATTTACTGACCCGAAGGTCCGTGTTTCGAACCCGACTTCGTCATCTCAACTTCCTCTCTCTAGGCTTGGACAACCTGGCAGTATCCAAGCCCTCGTGCTTCCTTCGGGTGACATGGCAGTTAAGCGCCGAAAGGGTGCTACAGCTGATCGATCCTATCCTATCCTGCACTAATGATATCTCCTTGTTCGGTGACGAGTCGATTACCAAGCTTGGCGCACGTATTAGTGATCACCTGACCAGCAACCAATGAACGCACTCGATCTGCCAATATTTTTGTTACTATGAGAACCAGTGCTTGGAACACTTCAACGAATGGGGGACACGTAACCCCTATCACTGATTGCAACCCTTTAGAAGAACATATTTACCGTGCCACCGAAGGCGGATAGCTTCAATACAACAGCGTTTTCAAACACAGGCCAGAATCCTCTTCTGGTCACTTGTTCCACATCGCACAGCCTCTCTATCCCAACCAAGAACACATGTCCCTGGGGGAAAGTTCGATACAAATATCTTCTTTATACTGTCTTGTTCTAAAAATCACCAACCATTCTAGCATAGGTTTTTGGTTTCTTCCACCCTACCGCTTCAAGACAGCTGACCTAATCTCCTTTCCACAACCCCTTCAGCCTGATTCTAGTGGCCACATGAGCCCCATCGCCAATCTGATTGACGAGTTTTGCTTCACTGTCTTGGTTCTGCCTGGTCAAGATCCTGGACTGGTTCATATTGGTTGGGTGACCAACTACTTCAAACTGGCCAAACCTCCAGGACCGGATAGCTCCAGCCTGTCCTTGTTGCACAACAGCCAACAAGGCGGCGGATTCGACACGGTAACCGGACAGCCGTTCGCGCAGCCTGGTGTGGTGAGCAATCAGATGCTCGGAGTAAGCTACGTAGAACTGTTCAATGTGAGACAAGCTGCTGTCTGTCTACTCGAATCAGATTTGACACTAAAGGTACGTTGCACCGTTAAATTCAACTTCGTTGGTTTTGATTTATCGATCATTTTGGTGGTCTAATCTTTTTAGTCTTTGAAAGACGTATACGACATTTTCAACGGTAGCTGGGATGTTCAACTTTTGCTGGACAGCGTGTGGTACGGAGTCAGCAACCATTGAGTAGATTGCGGTACATGATCTCGAGATAGCGCAGCGACTGGGAACTGACAAGAACTTTCATGGTTCGACCCCGACTCTGGCTTTCCATTGCCCATGTCTAGCCACTGGCAGTCTGAGGGTATTTCGACCATCGTGTTTCTTCCGAGTTGAACAACGATCATTCGCCAAAATGTCATTTTGACTATTCCAAGCTAATAACCAGGACAGGAAACTCCTTTGAGAGGTGTTGTGTTAAGAACGGTCGTACGCGGGTTTTGCGATTAGGCAAATACTGTATGGACGTTCAAGAACTGACAAACTACAGATCCTTCTGAATAAATGCGACTCCAAGAGATCTGAATTTGCCGTAGCGGGTCATCGAACGGATGGGATTTATCACAAGTCATCCGTTTGGACCCGATGATCTTATCATTCGGATTCGGTCTAGGATATCTTGACGTCTGGGGACGAGCGGCGTGAATCCTGGAGCCAGGGGTTACAGTCCTGCGGTTGAATATGGCCTGGCACATTCAAAGTTCGTGTCCTCCATGACAGGCTGAATAAAACTCGCGCATAACTTGTCTGGATGCAAAGCTTTTCCTATTTGACTACACTGTGTGGACATTCTGTATATTTCTTGATTAAACTATCTGTTCTGAATTTCACATGGTCTTCTTTTTTATCCCGCAATAGTCTGCCGTAGCTGAACGTGCTTCGTTCATGGTGAATTTGGGTCAGTTGTTGAGCCAAATGGCAACACCGGAAGATTTGGGCAAGCGTATGAGTCAGGGATTGTCGCTCACCTGCTGGGTGGATGTGGCTACCGGAACACTCGGTTTCGATCTAAACGGTCGTGACACGGGAATTCGTTTTCAGGTGAGTCGAGCTTGTGACGCATTTCAGGTAAATCATCGTATTTTGCCGGTTTAACTGAGGCATGTTCATCCATTCAGGTCGAACCCTCCACACGGTTGTTTGGAGCCGTTTTCTATCGACCCACAGTACGTGAAGCCATCCACTTTGAGTTCACTCGACGGAATCGATACACGCTACCAGTGACAGCCAGTATGCTGCGACCTCCAAGACAGGCGTCTAGTCTGCCGCCGCATCGTCTGAAGGTCCAAGCTTTACAAGTAAGTCTGTTTTAGTTCATACTTCCCCTCGGTTTATCGGATAATGGCTCACAACTGTGAATAGGCCCGTCTGGTAAACCGATTATGCGTTTGTTCGGTGCTTTTCCATCTAATGTCACCTTAAAACGTGAACCAGTTCGGCTAAATATGAATCCACGACAGCTTCGAAGGAATTCATCATTGGCTCAAATCCCAAAGTAAGAGCTCGCCCCCGCGCTTTCAGTAAGTTGACAGATCTCGTGACTTGCAAACAGATCAAACGTAACAAAATCCCAACAGCCGAGACAGTGAATGTGCTTTAAGTGTGGGCCAGTTTCTTCTGGATCCAAGTCGACTCCATCAGGAGTTATAATGGAATCACTGAAAGAAGGACAACGTGTTCTTCTGATCACTGAGGCAGCAGGTAGTGACGTCGCTCTTCTCGTGGCGCGTATCCACTGTGTCCGCTGGGAGTTGAACCGTTTGATTTGATTTGTTTGATAGAAACAGAGGTAAACCATTATAATACAGTGGCGCGACATTCGGTTGTACGGCGTGATATTTAATATTGCCAACTGCACTTCGTTCGTGATTGAATTCGATGTGTTTCGAAGTAACTGAATTTCACGCAATGTACTGCTCAAACGAGAGATTCAGCTGGGTTCCAGGTGAGTCTCTCGTAAAACCAAATCGATTTGCAAATGAGTGTATTTCTTGAAAACGGTCCAATTTGGGTTCAAGTAAAACATAAGGTTGACGAAAACTCGGGGACTGCGCCTGCCTGATGAGCCCCAAAAAGGGCGAAACCGGTCGTGGGCTGTCGAAGAATTTTCAGCAACCTTATGAGTAGTACATTGCGCAAAATTACATGCATCGCGATATCTCGAATATCGTAGCAACTGGAACATGAGGCGGCCTGGTGCAGCACATTCAGTTGCATGGAAACATCACAAACGAGAGATTCAGCTGGGTTCCAGGTGAGTCTCTCGTAAAACCAAATTGATTTGCAAATGAGTATATTTCTTGATAACTGAATTTCACTTTGTGACCTTTAGTACAGGACGCCTAAGATTTCATGTCTCTACGTATTCTGTCACGCATTGTTACCTACAGCGTTTACATTGGGCCCGTGTACCTCCAAGGACGGTCAAGATGTACAGTATGAAAATAAGCGATCAGCGTGGTTGGAGCACCATCTTGGAAGACCCGGTTTCCGAGCTTGCTGTACAGCTCCCGGAATCTGGGAGATGTGTGACTGCTTTGGAGTTGGACGAGATGCCCCCGTTGCTCAAGTAAGTCTCGTCCTGCCACCTTTGGTAGTTTGAGCTCCGGCTACGTTTGGTAACCCATTTTGCCGATATACTACTGTACGCAAATCACACGTGACTGAACCGAATTCTGTCATCACTTGAGATTGAGAAACCACGAAACTTTGTGCCACTATTGTAAGTGGACAAGTGATCGGCGTTCCGTGCAGTTATGTGTGTGTGTGTGTATCAAGAGTCCGATGGGATCCGGTGTCACCTATTTATGTGCCAACTTCTATCTTTGACCCACAGTGTTTAGTTATTCACGCCACGTTGCTACTCACGCTTACCCACGTGATGTGGAGCCCACACGTTACGGTCACACGTGTTTGAGATACGTTCCCAAGTCTATTTTACTGATCGCGATTCCTTATGCTGCGGCCTCCCTAGGTTCCATTCACACACGTTGGAGCTCTACCGAGCCCTGTGTTGCCATGCCAACCACAACGTTGCTCAGAGTCTGACGCAACATGTGGACGCACATCAAATTCTGCATGTGTTCACGGCTGCCGGTAAGTCAAAATCAATCAATCATGCATATGCTATTGGTTTGACTGTTCTGCTTGAATCACTCTGACCTCGGCTAATCACGTGCACACTACAGATATACCTGGACCTCTACGATCTGGCTTTGTCGAGCTTATGCTCACAATGCATGTGTCCAGCCATGTGAAACTGAAACAAGTTACCGGGAAAGAATTCATCGTACCACTTGTACGTCAAGACAAGAGCAAGCCGGAACTGTTGAGCATGGGTAGTCCGGAAGAGCTGACACGAGAGGAAGATGCGGAAGAAGGACCGGAAAGCTTCGATTTCGATCGCATCCCAGCTGTCAGTGAACATGTGAGTATTCGACCGCGGCTGAAGACCGATCCACATTTGCTCATGTAAGTGTGCTAATTACCAATCGGGTTTAAGTCAACCGACCTAGTACAAACACGCATGCTCAGATAACCAGTTATCGATTGGTCTCAACCCCATTTCAATCTCGGGTTCAAACAGCTGACTAATCTTCTTTCGTGATGCATGTCATGATTTAAAATACCAAGGTCAAAAGCCGGTAACATGTAGTTTTGTGGGATAAGTTCGCCTGGTTTATTAGTCCTTAAAATTGGAACTCTTTCTTGATGATGATCATTCGTATAAGTTGTTGGTTATCTTGTCAACAATGACACCATCTTGCAAGCTTATTTTGGACGGACAACGCAGGCAAAACTTTGAGATGATCTAACAGATGCTCTCCCCCTACTCTCTCCAGTAGAGCCAGCATTCTGATATTTTGTAATGCCCACCATATCCTATAGAAAGAAAACACCAATGCGACAGTCAGACGAAACAGTATCATAAGACGGGGCAGATGATGCAGTCACTCGGAACACAGAAAGCCCCTGTCAGTCCCGTCTAACTTTTTTATCCACTTCAGCCCCGGAGCTGATGGTACAGGCAGTGTTCCGGTACCAGCACAACTGGAGAAGGGCAGAGAAGATGCGGCTCTGTCTGCGGCTATGAGTGTTGCCGGACCAGGCGGGCTACTGAAATTGGCCGACTGTCCAGATTTCCCAATCACTCAGCTAAAGGAACTCTGTCTGAGTTGCCTGGTTGAAAGTGTGAACCGTGGTGGAGGGATTCGCGATCCAGCGGGAGGGAATTTCGAACACTTGCTGCTGTGAGTTTTCTTCCTTGTGTCTTCTTGTTAAATCACACAGTCTTTCACAGAACGCTCGGGAGTGATACCAGGTCGCTTAGTTGAACGACCCATCTATTGTTCTGACCGACTGTCCCATGACACGGTCTCTGTGAGCCTAGAATAGAGAACGCGGTTACTCACGAGTAGTAAGAAAATGGTGCGATGTTTTCACTTCAGTAGCTTCGGTGCATGACTGGTCTGCATACCGATCACGCAGCTTAAGTTCGTCTGATGTTTTTGCCAGACATTCTCCACGGATTTCCATGTAGACGTGTTAGCTTAGTCTTAGAACATAAACTACCGAGAACCGCTGGTTCCAAATCCATAACTTACCAGCTGTGAGCAAAACGCATAAGCATCAGCGAGTACTGTCTCCAAAACCCTTGCGGGGTCAGTTTTACCCCCCTCCAAACGAGAGCATTTTTGGGTTACCGTAGAACAGGTTATCTTATCGAGTGATGAAACGCCAAAAATTATTTTTGTTCAGCTCATTAGCTATTCTCATTATTGTCATTATACTGCGGTGGTCCATCCACAGTCCACTTCTCCGTACCATCAACTGTCTGCTGGTGATGGGCACGTTGGATGCCACAGACGTGAAGATACTTCTGGCCATTCTGGACCCCAAGACCTTCGAGAATCCTAGACATATGAGCAGTAAGTTGAATTCCTGTTTGCTTGTCTTGCTTACCGAATAATTTTTACCCGTCCACTCACAGTATACCCAATTAGAACTTTCTATATCTATCTACTGATTATGGGGCCTGCAGATATAGGATCAGGACCGAAGCCAGACTGAAATGATTCTTGTATGCTGGAAAGAACAGTCACCCTTACTTTTAGGTATGAAGGGTCGAAATCAAATCGAGAGCTCAGGATTGGAGTATGCTAAACAATCCACATCTTCATCTCGGTGATTGAAGCTTGTTGAGTGCCCCGGTCACGTGACGTCAGAAAAACTATGCATTTTTGCATCTCTGCCACTCGATCGGCCTTTGAGGAGATAAGTCACCGAGTGCCTGTTGCATGTGAGCACGGTCGAGTGCTTGTGTTCTGTGCTAGTTACTCATGAAAAAGGGGCAACAATCCGCTTGCCTACTATCGTAGTGAGGACCAACAAGCCATCAGATAGGAGCTCGTTTACGCTCGGCACCTACGTGGAATAATCTCATCGTAATTGGCCAATAGACACTCGGAAGTGTGTGCGGCTGGGTACAATGCATGCGCTAGAAAACGTTGGACCACCCGGCTTTGAGTGAGTAACACATAGAACAGCGGGAGGATTGCAGCAGTGAACGCGTCCCAACACGAACTGGGACCAAAACGATGAGAAGACAAGCTGCGGTACTCACGCTTTTTGCGCCACCATTTCATGCGCTTTGGCAACAATCCGCTCCCAAAGCATTCAAAGGCGCGACAAGTGCGAGGCGTCAGGTTCTCAATCTTCTACGGGTCGGCGCTTCACCACAGTGGCCGAGCCTCGGTCCAATTGGTTCGGGTAGTCAGCCGGGGGGTAAAGTCAGCGCAAAGCCTGTGAACATACCTGTGGTAGAGCCTGTGCGCGCGGCCAATCGCAAAGCAGCAAGAAGCTTATTGGTCAAGGATCACTGGCCATGTGTGCTATTGGGTTGGCTGACTAATGCACCATCGCTCATGTGGTGAAGATAGTCTGTGTGACTCAGTGCGAAGTGAGCAGGCCGCTGTGTTAATCAAAGGGTCCGTTAGCCAAACCTGAAGCACTCATCCAGAGTTTTCTCTGCTGCCATCATTTAAGGTTGCTGTCTCCGATAATTGATACTGTCGCAAACGAACCAGCCGGCCATTTACTTCTTTCCTTGTAGCTGCAATTGGCGAGAGTTTGCTAGAATTCCCACTACCGGAGAGTGTTCAGCTGGAAGTCTGCCGACTACTACACACTCTTTGTGACCTTCAGCTACGTCACCGTGTCGAACAGGTCGTGAAATTCGCTAGCACATTTGTTAAGGAGCTCCAGTCGGTGAGTAGTTTATGTTATCTTCTCACTGTGCGCAGTAACAGTCGAACTTGTATTCTGGTTTATTGCCGACCCGTATCACGTGGTCGTTTGGTCAGGTTTGGAGTTAGTCGGAAGGACAGGCAAGCAAAATTATTCACGTCTTTATTGGCGTTGTAATTTATCCCACCACAGGATCAATATTCACGCTACATGGCTATCAAGCTGTCCAACCTGCCATCATCTGTGGCTGCCAGGAGAACCAGAGAATTTCGCTGTCCGGCAGCCGTACAGATGTCGTGCCTCCTTCGAATGCCCGGTCCCGGTGGACCAACCGGTCGGTTGGAGGAAGGACCAGAAACAACTAGCGAAGAGCCGACAAACACGGAGCCAACCGAACCGAACCCTATCGAGGAACCCGGTGATGATAACAAAGAGGAAGAAGAGTCCGAAGGCGAGGACACCAATCGGTGTGCAGAAGAGGTTAAAGTAAGCTTATGCATCCCGTGATTTTCTATCTGAAGCACGCTTGGATATCCACTATTTTCCCTCAGGTGAATTGACGGGTTGTCACCTTGACTTTGTTATCGGCTGTCGGTCTATACTTTCTCAGTCCAGTAAAATTAGCATCGCCGAACGATCAGTTACCCAGCACAGTCTCCAAAGCTTAGTTCATCCCAATTTGCCTCCAGGGTTTGAGGTTGACCTTGTTCCAGTTTGAATACTCAACTCTGGTCAACCAGTGGTTGCTGATAAGCACCGAATTCGAGAGGTGGATCGGCTGTTGATCCAGCCGGAGTAGGGTTCTGGTCAACACACGATTTTATACCTTTGAATGGACCTACCCAAACTGTCCTTCAGCTCGTGTTCCGTTTTTTGTGTACATAATGAATGTTCATGCAGCGCGTTGATGTCTGGATCACGCGAAGTTCACTCACTCCCATTTTACCGTGTTTCTGGTCCAGATGCCCTGCGTCCTCGCCCTCAAACGGCTTCTGTTGTTTGCTGCTTTTCTAAAGCAAGTCATTTAATTAGAAGAAGTGTTTATTGTTTTTTTAGAGTTCACGATTTTCATGTTAATTGTGGACTGTTCGGAAGCACGTTCACCTTTCGCTTAGTGACCTGTGATGCATATGTGGCTATCAGTTTCACTATTTCCTCAATAAAACATATCGTTCCACGTTACTTTGTCATAAAGGAACTTCTAAGAAGGTTCCACAAACACCTCACAGACAAACTCGGTGTTCTTCGACCAGGCAGTGAGGGAGCTGACACCAGTGAACACGGTGGATCAGAATCGATGATCGACAGTGGCTATGGCGAGAACACTCGGGTGTTCCCAGTGACACATGCACCGGATAATTTGAGTTTAGTCTCCTTTGGTCAAGTGTATCCCCCAGACGACCTACAGACGGCTCTGTCCCGCCTCCCCCTCGTCCCTCCTGACATGGGAAATCCGGAAGAAGGTTCTGGGGTGCCCCCATGGATTTTACAAGCGGCCTGGAATCTTATTATAAAAAAACGTGGTTACTCACCCACCGAAGCTGAACAGAAAGAGTTCGATCGGCTGTATGAAGCACAAAAGTCTGAGGCGGCCGGAAAAAGTACGTGTACCTTTGATCGCTTTTGTTTGACGAGTGAAATAATCCTCGTGTTTCATACTGAAGAAATAAATCTGTGGGATATAGTCCCATCTTTAGCGTAAATTATCTCTTTATTGATCAGTTATTGTCCCGCTACTACTTTCCTCCCAGTTTGTATGCTAATTAATCTGCTTATGTAAGCCAACTTCCTCAAAGGTTTGGCGACTGGGTCCCACAGTATGGTGCCTGACTTTAAGGAGTACGTAGGGCCAGTTAATGACTTACCACGTGTACAAACGAATGAGTGATGTGCACCATACATTTATTGAGAACTATGTGCACACACACACACACACACACACACACACACACACGGAATGTCGTGACACACTGAAATGCACTGAAAGCGCTGTTCTTAGTCAACCAGTCAAATCCGAAAGGACTGTTAACCAATGAACATCAAACTTGGATCAACGGTTTCAGCACAGCCAACCAGAAAATGGGTAAACATCAGCTATTAAAAAGTTTCCTGGTCTAGTTCTGGTTAGTCACTAGGTCTAATAAAATTGGAGCAATATCACAGGTTTAAACACCTTGTGTCTATAGTAGTAATTACGAACAAGTAGGTGAGTAGTATCAACAAAGTGTAAAATCTGGCTAGCACGGCTCATTGTCGATATCAACAGACAATACAAAAGCCAGTGGAATGGGAACCAGTAGTGGGAGTCACCAATGGTCCTCTTGAGACCATCTCGATGGCGCAGAATGTTCGTGTGAGAACCCCTGTGTGTGGACTTAACAAAACAACACATCAAGAGAACAGCCGCACCATGACATACACTTGCACGCGTATGCAAATATCCCAGTGTTGAACAGGAAAGGTAACGGTAGAGCGGGTGTTCAAAGGTCAGGAGTGAACGAGGCGAACTTGCATATGAGAAAAATCATGTGGAAATCGACAAATATGTGAGCGGAGCGGCTAAATGCATGGAAAGAAGTACCAACCTATCGCAATTGAAAATTTCCCTTAAAAAAGTAGTAGATTGGGTCCTTTCTCTGAAAGCACAATTCATTCATGCATGCACAAAAGTGTACATTTTACACTCCAAGCGGTAACACCATCTTCTCCCATCTTCTCGCAGATACTTTCACTGATCTCATCACTAGAACCATCGTGAAGTGGGCCCGTAGCAAGTACATTGAAAACTTAGAGTTGATCAGAGAGATGTTCTCAGTCCTCTATCGTCAGTACAACGCGATTGAAGAGGTATGTGATGAAGTGATGAACGGTTATTGTCTCTTCGTCTTTCACTGTTTTGTGTAAAGCATTTCATTTCCAACCATTTTCATTCACTTTCCAGTTGCGGGATGCCCTGGCGAAGACGTATGTCATTTCTTCACTGTCACAAGACGAAGTGTCGCGACTTCTACGTTCGCTCGGTCGAGTTCGCTGCCTTTTGGGAGTGCAGCTGGGTTCAAATGAAGAGATGTTGCTCAAAAACTGTCTGTGGTATGTTTTCATTGCATTTCACATGTTCAAAATGATGAAAAAGAAACCGACCATCAGTCTTGACGTATGGACAATCAATGTGGTGTGAAATCTACCTGCCTGCAGATAAATGACAGTATTCGTTGTTAAAATGTTTTGTATTTAATGTGTTAAGCCGGGATGATGGTCCTAAGTTTGGCGCTACTCGGTTAGTGTCTCAATACCGGAGTTCAGGAGGGTAAATTTGTGCCGAAAAGCCAAGAAGTACCGAAAAGCTGTTTCCTTGTTTGGAAACTTATATCCTCAACCCTAGTTTTGCAGGGCATCCATTGTCGTTCAGGTGCGCGATGCCTCGGTGTTTCATCAGCCGATTGGCGAAAATTTGTTTTTTTTTGTACGTCCTGCTGTTGCTACTGATATTTTACTTAGTAGTGGGAAGTGGGTGAACTTTTCTCCCATGACCCGTGTGGAAAGCGATAAAATCACTGTCTCATCACAACCTATCCAGTGGCCTGCTGAAAGGTAGCGCTAATGAAAGGTGATCGTGGAAATGGGTTGACTTTTACTCCATTTTTTCAACCCTACCGAACACGTGGTAAAGGTATACCGATGGATACTACTGATGTACCATGTGAGTAATGGTTAGTGGCCAAGCTCCGCCCCGTATCTGATGGAAGGTGAAGTTTATTGAGGAAATTGTGAAACCGCTTTGCATTATTCGTTAACCGGTCAACGAATATCCGAGAAAGTTCCAGAAGACGCGTAAGAATGTTCAATTTTTAAAGACTGTGTGCATATGAGACGTTTAATGACTTGTAACTGCTTAGTTCGTGTTTGCTAATAAATTGCTTTGCGGCGAAGCGCTTTCCTCCTTTCACTGGTGCACGTTGAGGCATGGAATTCTCATCGGATTCCAACAATTTTGTTAACAGAGAGCTTAGCTATCTCACTTTTGTGTTTCCTTAGGGATCTGATGAACAACAAGGTATTCTTCCAGCATCCGGACCTTACACGTTGTTTGGCCGTACATGAAACGGTGATGCAGCTGATGGTCCAGACTCTGACCAAGGCTACGTTGGAGCAACCCGGTACAGCTGGGGGCGGTGCAGCAGATGCATCTGGAGTGCGCACTTCAGCTGAAAGTGGCGTTACTGTCGCCACATCTTCGGCGATACTTCCAGTAGTTCAGGAAGAAGGTTAGTCCAACGAGTGCGGTTCCTGTTGCATCCTTAGTGGCTTGGGGTTTTGTACGATTCTGTTCCTTTCCCGCAAGCCTGATCATGTGATGAACTTCCCATGATCCCACCTGGTGTATCGGGACATTATTACCAAGTCCGTATTACTAAGAGGTATTGACGTTTTGTAGAAACTACGGCAATCACGCAGTTAATGCGTGTTCCTAAATATTTCATTGCAGGCTAATTGATGATCGTGACCAGTATTTGACTGGGTCTAACTGCATACACGGAGGAACGAGTGGTTGAATATTCTCCGAGGCGCAAAATCTGATACATCACTATACTATACTGCTACTACACTACATTATTACTAAAATAGTGGATTTAATGAACAGCATTTCAGCTGATTTGCATCCCAACTGAACACAGAAAGAATAGACCGCATCCTAAAACTGGATGCTTGTGTTCATCTCCTGGCCCAAAAGTTTTCTTGTTACCAAATTATTCGAGATTTCGGAAAGTTTGGTATTATTACACGAATACTCACGCTTGGTCGATCATTTGTTCAGTTGTAAAGTTCGTTGAAAGGTGTTTCACATCAAAACCAATACCAACACGTTACGTATGAATAGGCAGTCGAGAAAAGCTAACGTAGGCACCATACAGGGTACACCTTAAAACAGTAAGACTTGATAAGACCAACCCAAAATGATCCATTCGGAGGTAGCCACGAGGTAATTGTGGATTTTCAAGTTCCCCTCACTACTCCAGACAGGAAACGAACATCGGCTCGAATCGCTGTAACTGTGATTCGATGGAAAGCGGCCACTCATGCCACAGACGTATAGTTTTCTCAATTCCACTGCGTTCCACGGAACTGACAAAATTTTTATCCTCTAACTGTTCATGCTGCACCTTTGGATTAACCCATCGCTTTCCTCACCTTGTACAGGTCTCGGGCTGGCAACAAGCACGACAGAACAACGAAACGCCGCCGGTCCCACGGAGATGGTTGTCCAGTGTTGTCGGTTTCTGTGCTATTTCTGTCGAACTTCACGAGGAAATCAGAAGGCCATGTTCGAACATTTGAGTTACATGTTGGAGAACTCGTCTATGCTCCTTGGTGAGTATTTCCTAGCTTGACTGGTCTTTTATCGGAACGACAAAGAGAGTGTTATTCTTCGATACTCCAGTTTAGGCAACAATTTATTGGCCTGAACAACGTCGTCGGTCGGCGACCTGTGGTTTGCAAAATCTATTTTACAGCACCCTGTTTTAAGTGTATTTTCACGGTTCTCTGGCTTCGATCCGTGCATACCCCTGGCCCATATTGTTAGACTTGAGGGAATCAGATGAGCGTCAATCAAAACTTGTTAAAAAAAGTTGAGTTTGGGCTCTAACAGCCAAGCGCTAAACCTCAACAGATACAACTGTGAAACTGCTTACGTCGTGGCTGCAGTCAACATGCTAGGTAAACTTATGGGGAAATGTGGGTTTTATCGCAGGTAGTAATCGGGCTTTCCTCCGTAGCGTATACAACGGCAATGAGCAAGGTCTAAACGGAAAGCACTGTGCAGTCGCCTCATTACCAGTACAAAGCTCATCTCAAGAATCCCTGGGGCGATTCGAATCCGTCGCCTTCTGGTTAAAGACTATACCGATCGGTAGTGTGCGTAATTCGCACAAACACAGGACATAACGACACTGTTGTTCATTTGCCTAGTTTATTTTACATACTCCTTCACCGGCTGAATTCTGGGATGGCTTGTGGGATTTTTCCCCTTCGGAACAAATTTCCTTGCGGTTTGTAAGCGGTGCGAATTTATTGAGGTTTCAGTCGAAGTCTCATGCTGGAAAGCCGCGAGGCACTATAAAACAGTTCCGTTCTTGTATAGACGTGATGCACTACTCATTTTAAACGAGAGATTCAGCTGGGTTCCAGGTGAGTTCCCCGTCGAAACCAAACTGATATGCAAATCAGTTTCATACTTGTTGGGAATTATTCAGCGGTGTGCACCTCTCGGGTCATCTGGGAGATTCGGGGAACTAGTTAATGCAATGAACACCTTCCGAACAATAATGCACTTTTATGAGGGCAAATCACAGGATGACGTTACGTGACAGCTAACATTTCGGCTACTCCATCCATCGTACTACCTACCAGAGCTCGGCTAGCTGAGTTGACTGGATGGTTAAAGCTTGTAACCTCTAACAACGGAAACTGTGACCGAGTAACGTTGGCCTAGTGAGACAGACAGGAACAATGACTTTTTCTGCGTACATCAAATTATGCGCCTTGAGTTTCTGTGGTACTGGTTTTCTGGATGACTTCTAGCAAAGACTGTTGTTTTTTGGAAATGTATCCACATCTGCTTGCGTTCCAAGTCTATCAGACCATGCAAGAGTCATCAACTGTTGGGACTTTCAGCTGTTTGTTTCGAAGGGGGGAGATGGCTCAGTGGTTAGAGCGCGGATTTACTGACCGGAAGGTCCGTGGTTCGAACCCGAACTCTGCCTCTCGACTTCCCCTGTCTAGGCTTGGGCAACCTGGCAGTATCCCAGCCCTCGTGCTTCCTTCTGGTGGCATGGCAGTTAGGCACCGAAAGGGTGCTACAGCTGAACGATGTTTGTTTCGAAGGTTTATTCCACTTGTGGCTCGACCGAATATTGGTGACCCAACTGTTAGTTGTATTGTCTTATTTGCGACCATTGCAACTATTGCTTATTCTAGTAAGCAAACAACCTCTGCCTTGTCTGGGAATTTCAGCTCGCCCCAGTCTTCGCGGTACCTGCCCGTTGGATGTGGCGTACTCATCCCTGATGGACAATAACGAATTAGCATTGGCGTTGCGTGAGAAACAGTTGGAAAAGGTAAGTCCCTCTGTTCGATGTGCTTTGCACGGATCCGTAAACTAGGGCAACATGAAGAAATCTTGAAGCTGTGAGACCACACACCTACATCATGCGGGAAGGAGGGGGGTCGAATTAAGAATCTGGCTCCTGCATCCAAGACCAGATTTCGAAAAGCCATTTGATGGGTCCTTCGAAATGTGGATTCTGCTGTAAGGAAATCAATGAAACTGGAAAGGCAGTTTGCAGAAACAATATAATGCTGATTGTGTGACACACTTCCTCCATTTGAATGTTTTGATGGTTATCCTATAAGTCTATAAGTCTATAAGCTATAAGTCTCGCAGATGACAAGCTAGCTTCCAAGTGGTCGCAGTTCGTCCGCTCATCATATCCTATGGGAACGAAGTGTTTCGTCTTAGTTGATAAAATAAAACAATCTAGCTCAATCCAACATGATATCCTGGATTTGGAACTAAAAAACACAACAAACCATACAGATCAACGTGAGTGATTATCACCCACTGCTTTAAAGAGTCATAGGAAGTGAAATGTGCGGAAGGTGAACCTACTGAAGTGTGCCAGTAGTATCTATCGAGAATATGCAATGAAGCATTGGATACCAAAGTCGAGAACAGCTTTAATTAGGCATATTGTCCCACTTCCAAGTCTCTCCTGGCAAAATTATGTAACATGCTGTGCATCAGCTGAAGAAAATCCTGGGAAACTGTATACGTAAGAAATTTGTACCCAGCTTGTCTTTCCTTATTTTCACAACATTCTTTTGGTTTTCTACTCCAGGTGGCAGTATACCTCTCTCGGTGTGGTGTACAGTCAAATGCAGAACTTCTTGCCAAGGGTTACCCGGACATTGGTTGGGATCCAGTTGAAGGCGAACGCTTCTTAGATTTCTTACGCTTTACTGTTTGGGTAAACGGTAAGTCATCCATACTGTACATTGGCTCTTGACCTTAGCAAGTTTTGCGGGGCTTTTCCATCATCAAACTTCTCTTGTGTTACATTTCTTCTAGGCGAAACGGTGGAAGAGAACGCCAACCTTGTTGTCCGACTGCTGATTCGTAGACCTGAATGTCTGGGACCCGCACTGCGCGGTGGATCAAAAACTATGAAACCACCAACGGCTGTGGCGGCAATCGAAGGAAACGAGTTACCGCCTGGAGGTCCCGGTGAACTCCGTGATGCAGGTGAAACCACCAACCCCGATGTGGAAGCTCAACAAACTTTGGTCGGTGGAGGCCTTTTAAAGGCGATGAAGGAAGGTATTGTGATGTCTGCGCAAATCAAGTTGGTGAAGATGGCCCAGGAAGCCGAGGCTGCCGGACTAAATCCGGAGGATGAAGACTTGGGGTGGCGTACAGTACTGATGGATTATGAAGATGCAAATCTGTTTGTTCCATTGCCATATAACTTTGAATGTCTTCCGGTAAGTTAACCTATCAAGCAACCGCTCGTTATATTTTCGACTGAGATTTGTTTCCCATTCGGCTTACTGACATCTGCCTAATGCGTTCGGATGTCCTTTTCTTCGGTAGCCTGAAGACAATCCTGACTACATTGACTTGGGCGCGGCAATTCTCACATTCCACTCAGTGTTGGTCAATTTGTTGGGCTTCTGTGCTCCGGATATGGAGACAACTAAGAGCGAGTCTGTTCGAGCGCGCTCCATTCTACAGTCACTAGTCAGCATGAATGACTTGGAGGGTGTCTTATCTCTTCGGTTCATCCTGCCTCCTCCAAAACTTGAAACTCAGGTGAGTTAGTTCTGTGAGAAGCAATCTGTCAACTAACTCTGGAACCTTTTCTCCATGTATGTCTCTTAGCTGAATTCCCCGAAAATCACCATCTCGAAAGTTAGAGGAGCAAACACAAACCCGGAGAGCTAGTGAACTTCTAAAAACAAGCGGTGAATCCGCCACCAGTCCAGGACGAGCAATATGTGCAGACATATTGGAGAGCTCACTGAAGCCATTGTCATGTACTCTAACGAATCGCTCTCCCCAGACAATATGTGGATGTCGCTTATTACTTCAGAAGTAACGTTCCGAGCTTGTTACTTACTAATTATCAGGCTTCCCGCGAGAGGTGACGAATCATAAAACGGTGCTTTGTGACTACTAATGAGTGGTCGGATGATTACCTGAATTATTTGAATCGAATATCTCCTCTGTTGACTTCTTTTTGAGGAATCACATCACAAGTTAGAGAAATACACTCATTTGCAAACAAATCTGGTTTTGCGAGAGACTCACCTGGAACCCAGCTGAATCTCTCGTTTGTGATGTTTCCAGGCACCTGAAACATCACAAACGAGAGATTCAGCTGGGTTCCAGGTGAGTCTCCCGTCAAAACCAAATTTGTTTGCAGATGAGTGTATTTCGCTAATTTGGTGCAATTTGGTTTCAAGTAGAACATAAGGTTGACGAAAACTCGGGGACTGCGCCTGCCTGATGAGCCCCAAAAAGGGCGAAACCGGTCGTGGGCTGTCGAAGAATTTTCAGCAACCTTATGAGTAGCACATTAAGCATCACAAGTTCTTCACCTGAAACCAAATCTGATTTACTCAAATATCACACTCCAGGCGGGCGATTGGTGGATTCAGACTTTTTGGCAAATGTGCCCCTTTTCACCTTCGCAATTACGAAATAAAGGAGGAACTGTGATTGAATCACCAAAGCCTCCCCTGTTTGCTGCACAGGAACTAAATCCATAGTGTTGGACTGAACTTGAATTGAGCCTATGAATGATACCAACCCGATGGGTTTGTCACAGACAAGAAGTCGACGAAACCGCAATGGTTCTATGGTCTCTGACGCTCCCTCGAGAGAGCAAAACAACATAATCATGCCCAATTATCTTTGGGACTGATCATAAGTATCCACGTTACGAATATGTCCGAGTTAATCCTTTCCCACCATCACGTGAAAATACTGAAACTGCTGGAGTGGACATTTATACGGTTGGATGTCTCTCCGTTCTGGATAGGGCACTCCACACCCCATCTATCACTGGGGTACGTCATGCCTGATCATACCTGAGACGAGGATCACATCCACGTATGTAATACGATAGCGCCAGCCCTTAGACTATGGAGTAAACAATGTTGATGTCGTCCACGGTGCTGGTTTCATCAGACGCTATTGCTGTATTCCAGAGTTACTTAACACCGATGATGCCTCCACTTAGTTGTAAACAGTATCTCAGAATTTTGGACAGCCCATTGTATACTGAGACTGCATTCTAGAAGTTGGTAGATTGTGAATATTTTTCGATTTTTCGATTTAATATTTCTGTTGTGTGATTGTTGCACTGGACACTGTACCCATTGTTATAGTAAACTGAATTCCCCATCGGAGGGGAGGATAGGTAGAAGAAAATATGCAGTCAGAAGTCGGAGAAGAGGATACAGTGGAGTAAAGGCTGGAAAACCTTGATTTCTGCTCTAGACATCAAGATGGAGTGTCTACTTCGACCTGGGGGTTGCTCTTTTGGGTATGGTGGTGCAGCAAAAATCGATCTCCACAAAACTCGAACAGCAGTTTGATTGTCTTGAGCGGCAACCTTCTGATTTATTCGAATGAGGATACCAGTCTGAATCTGTTGAAAAAAAGGGGACGGGTAAGGACTTCATGGTTTGCTGCCTAAGATTCCTGGTCTGACGAGATTGTACACTGCCTTTTTTTCCGAACCTCTCCAAAATGAATATATTTACATAAAAGAAACTAATCACAAGGTTGCTGAAAACTCTTCGAAAGTCCACGACCGGTTTCGCCCTTCTGGGGGCTCATCAGATAGGCGCAGTCCCCGAGTTTCCGTCAACCTTATGTTCTACTTGAACCCAAATTGGACTGATTTCGACAAATACACTCATTTGCAGACCAATTTGGTTTTCACGGGAGACTCAAGTGATTTGCAAATGAGTATATTTGTCGAAATATATTTACACTTTTCAGTGACTTGAAATAGGTATTTTTGACGCACGTTTACTAATTCATTGATGTTTCCCATCCAGGTTGATGAAGATGGCCAAGAAGAGTGGGTAGACAAGGCAGGAATGCCTCCTGGTTTGCTGCCGGAACACAAAGCCTCTGTTGTCCTGTTCCTCGAACGCGTCTATGGGATATCGGATGCTGGGACATTCCTCCGTCTTCTGGAGAATGCGTTCCTACCGGACCTGCGCGCTGCCACCTTGTTAGATGCGGTAAGTTCATCAGTAAAAGTTCGCCGTGTTTTTTTAGACAATCTACGATAATTTTTTGTGTTCTCATAGAATCTCATCCGGAATTCATGGCGTTCAACACAAGAACGACCAACCATCTAGTCATTTCCTTGCAGAGGCGCTGATACCCCTAATGTTATCCGACATATTCCCGTGTGCTGGGCTGGGACGACTAAGTTTATGAATAGGGACGCGGTACATAATCTTTCCGTGGAATTTTCACCAGAAACGATGAAACTCAATCGTGATGTTGATAGATGCGCTGCTCTAGGGGTCATCCATGTACGTATTATTGGCCATAGTTTAGTGCTAGGACTGTGACACCGAAACTGCCAAAATGCAGGAAATTATCCCCAACCTTCCTAATTGTATCATTTACATACCGAAATCACCGGTCTCTTATAAGAGCATACATACTGTTCAATCCCGTCTGATGTACACAGGGTAAGTTAGTTTTTCTCAGACAGCTACATCATCGTCTAGCATATTTTGGTCGATGTAAACCCTGCCATCTGAATAAATAACATTTAGGTATGCGACCACTAAACAAAAGAGAACAAAGGCAAACAAAGTCGAGCTCGTCAACCGATAAGCCTTAGAATTAAGAATACAAACTTTTGAGCTGAACGCTAGGCGATAGAATCGTGTTACCTCCGCCTGATGAATCCCGATTTGTACGAAACGCTCGGTGGACCGCTTTTCGAAAGCTGAGCACTCCCAGTTTGCATTCAGAACAGTACCTGTTGGTAATAAGACACTACTGGTTGAATGTTATCAGCAGGTAAGTACGCTACCAAAATGTGTCATATGTGCCCTACGACTACTGGGATTTTATCCGTCGGTAGACCACGCGATCATCCGGGTAAGCCAAACAGCCCGACTGAAGGCATCATAACATAACTTCAAATATGCACTACTTGACTGTACCAAGTAGTATCGGTTAAACCTGTGACGCGGGACTCCGGTGGCGGTAGCGTCAGCCAGACGTCCATGGGCCTTGAGGATCATGCGCCTTGTGTCAACAGGGATGAAACAGAAAACCGCAGGTTGGAAAGACAGACCACCAGCTGATCACTGACTTTAGCCATGGAGGTGAAACGCAGGGTTGGATTAAGGGTAACGGGGCAGGACTTAGTTTCCGTTGACTTAAGTGAGGACTTAGAATGATGGAACGGTCTCAGCGCCGTTTCATTTTCAACCTCAAGCATGTACACGTAGATTAGTATAGGCCTCGAGCGCATCGAGAAAATTCATCTCTTTCTCAAGGTACTTTCGTTGAACAGCCATTTTGTAACTTTCCTTGGGAAGGGATGGATCAAAAGTCTCGCGATCTTGCGGAGAACACAAACATTGCAATATAAGACTGTGCAATCTGGAAGTTCATCCACTTACGCTATTTGGTCTTGAGCTGGTCCAACAGTCTAACTCCAGTGCATTCCTATCTTTTGACAGGCCGTGGTGCCGGACAGTGATATGGCCCTCGCTTTGAATCGTTACCTTTGCAACAATGTGCTTCCTTTGCTCACGAGACATTCACACTTCCTGCGCGAGGAAGGCTCAGCTGGTGGACTTTTTGAGGCCACTTTACAGACCGCCTACCGGTTATCCAAGTGCAGAGCCATCACTAATCACCAACGTGACATTCTGTGCGAGTTCCTGGTCGCATTGATGCAGCAAATTCGACCGCCGATGATGACTGCATTGCTGCGGAAGATGGCCGTAGATTTGCGCAATTTATCAAAGGAAGTAAGTGTTGGCCCACAAAATTTTCACTTGCCATTCGCAGTTTATCCTTCAAGTGCACCGAGGTAATTTCCTTCTCGTGGGATTTCGAAAGTCTCGTAAAATGAAGTCGTAATTTTGACTTGATCGTATCCGATAGTAACTGCGGCGACTAATCTGCGCGCTTTATCGATCACTGGTTGGTTAGTTTCCTAACCCGGCAATTTGGTTAGTGGGATTCCGGCTGCTGTTTTCACTAACAGAAAAGTCAACTGCTGAGTACGCACCCTCGAAACCATGTGATTGGCCACAGATTATGCAAGGTCCTTTTGTGAGGTGAACCCAAAAAAGAAGCAGCAAACGTGGCTGATGTGCTAACCTTCGTCCGGTTGGGTAGAGATACGGCGCCTAGTTCAACCTAGTTCAGTTTGTTGTTCTTCTTTGACCCATTTAGACTGCTTGAATTATCAGAAATTTGAATGAATCTTCCAGACGAAGAACCAGGAGTCTCTTATGGAAGTCTGTTCGAATGGACGGTAGCCGAAATGTATCCGTGTCACGATAACTTTTTATTGATCGCCTTAGTCCATCCCCGTCGCCAACTGAGTAAGGTGGACACGGGTAGGGAAGCCATCAAGTTGCTATGGAATTACGGTTCACTTATATGGCAGGGCAATACCAAAATGCCAAACGACTAACAACTAACTTGCACGTCATTGGATATCCCTACAAGCTAGTTAGTTAGTTTGCGATGTCACTCATTTGGCCGGAGTTGACACGCGTCACTGCGCGTGTGTGTAAACACAGGTTTGACTGAAGGTGGTCTTTGTCAAATACCGAAGCTACGAAGTATCTGAGTCCCGAAAGACAAAGCCAAGTCGATTTATGGTTCTTGGGGTTTATTTGCGTTGCACATCTCACGAATCCCTTGAGATAGTTGAACTTACAGCCTTGTGGATAGGAATTTGGTCAGTATTATGAAACCAGTGTACAATGCTTCTCGATTTTCCATCTAGGACTTAGTTCGCGATGAAGAAAAAAATGCACTAAGGTTTGTTCTGAGATTGGTTTTTTTGGCGATTTACTCCTAATGCATATTTGTGGATCTACGCGACCTCTCGTAAGATAGTTAACAACCGTTGAGGTAACAGGTTGGCACTGTGGGTGAGACCTGTTACTTTATTTGTTCCTTAATGAAAAAAATCTTCCTCCTAAAATTCAGCAAGTGTGCATCAACAGAATTGGAACTTTGTTGCTCTTAGCCACGGGTTCTGAAGTGAAAAATTTTCTTGCTCACCCCAACCATTTTTGCGCACACGAACTCGGAAGAGTAGTTGCGAAACACGAAACAGACCATCCCACCTATTCATGATCCTCATTCCTTTTAGTCGGTCGTTCCACTTCGTGTTCTCACGGAATTTTATCAGCGTTGTGGAACTTACTACACATCCGAAGGTTGGACGGATGATTTCAAGTCTGTAGCGGCGGCTGCAGCAGCTGGTGCGGGCACCGGAGGTGGAGGAGTTGCAGGTGGCGATCACGAAGCCAGTAAGCCTCCTGCAACGGAGAGTGCGGACGCCGCGGCCGGACGTGGAGCTGGGGCCGGTGGTGATTCGATTGCGACAGAAGAAGAACGAAGCTTGACAGCACAGTTGTTCATATTGATTTTCGATAATCTTTCTCGACAACCCTATGAACCGGAACTATTCTCGTACGCATTGCCATGTCTGTCAGCGATTGGGTGCGCTCTCCCGCCGGACTACTCAATTAACATGGGTGATCCAGGTCATGGACCAGATGGAGAGCAGAGAGGATTTGAAAGATTCGGCTCGAGAACTGGTATGTCAAATTCGGGGCTTAGATGAAAGTTTTGGCTGTTTTTTCTCGATCTATTTGTTGGTGTTGAGCAGGAATTTCCATGACATGTTTACCCGGTTTCCGGCATAATGGTGGTTTTGAGTACTAAATCGTAGAGATACGACTAACTTTGTATCGGTTTGGGGTCTTGGACTTCATGCATTGACTCTTCGGCTCCTGTATATGAGTTCAGGTGGTTTGAAACTCGACTCCGCTCAAACCGGCCGTGCTTCTACGTGACAATTCACCGTGTGCAAACTGTGATATTTTGCAGGCGGCTGGTTGGACACACATCTATGTATCATCTACCATTAAACTGGAAGGGTTGGTTGGATCCACGGCGCCCGCAAAACTGACGGCCGTCCTCAAATGACTGACTCATCAACTATCGACCAGTCGGACCTGATAAGATTTGTCTATAGCTGTGCCCTGGACGATGTGTTGCACTCCCTTAGTTAGGTTATGGTGAACAACGGTTTATGTATTATCTTTGCGACTCACTACATCGAGAATGTTCCTTATCTGGAAAACACACCAATCGGATCACGTCGAATTATGGAAGACAAGTTGCTGGACAAGAGATTACAGTAACTCTTCTTTCGGTTCAGAATACTGCGAGATCAAGGCTCAAAATTGATCGGATTATTTCATTTCACAAATTAGCCAATTTAAAGATTTACTGACAATTTTGGATTTGGTCGATTGGTACCATGTAGCTACGGTTAGGTTGTCGATACATTTGGTAATATTTCTAGCTTTCGAATAGGCGATTTATGAAACTGCCACTACTGCAGCCCCATTTCCAGCAATTCAACGCCCCGAGACCATAAATGCTCACGAAAGAAACATCACTTTGAAATCGCCGAAATAAATCGTTGTATCTTCGCTTCATCCTCTATTTCAAGGTACACTTCTTTCGCCGGGTGGTCCTGGGTTGAACGGCTCTGATCAGCTTGATGATGTGGCCCACCACGATATCTTTATCCCACAGCCTATTGAAACTTCGCAGGTGAGTCTCTTGGTTAGATAAGCTGATCATGAGTTTCAATTGTATGGGGTTCTTATGATTTAATGGTGTCACGTGGCCTCTGTAAGATGCCTCAGAAGATTCCAAATCCGTCCCCATTTTGTTTTATGTTTTACACAAGTGAGGGTAACTTGAGTTAACATAGACAAACCCCATTTCCCCCTAGTAATTGGAGCTTTGCTTCGAACAAACCTTATTCCAATTGTATATTCTTTAGCTCTGTGGTTTCGAGAAAGTTTACATTCCTCTTCGCCTTTTGCTGTTTTAACTCCAGGTACACTTACCAAATGCTATGAAAGGCCTAATCGATCGATTTGCTCAACACTGTCATGATTCCTGGGCATTGGAGCTAATCGAACAAGGCTACACCTTCGGACCGGTTGTAGACGAAATCAAGCGGACTCACCCAAACCTGTGCAGCTTCGCCAACTTGCAGGAACATGTAAGCAACCTGGGCGTTTTCGGTCTCGGCCAAAAGTTTTGGGTCACGAGATTGATGATGGTTTGTGTAATTCTAGCTTCCAACGATTTACTAACAGAAAGAGTGCTCCACTAAATTTAGTTCTTCACAAGCATCAATTTTCAATTGTTTGTTAGAAAAGGCGTCCAACGGATGGAAGATTCGCTTCTTCATTGTTTTTTTAATGATATCATTTCTTACTTTTTCATGCCTCTATAGGAATTAACCCGCCACCAATTTTAATATTTGTTGTTTCTCAAATTAGGAGCAAGCACGTTACATTCAACCTGTCACGGATACGTTAAAGGCAATGTTCGCTCTCGGTTGGTCGGTTGACGCCGAAGACGCGCGACATCACGATTCGACTGCTGATCGGAATAACATTAGACGGTCAACCATCACTGTGAGTCAACTTTTGTGGTAAAATCGCTCATTCAGGAGAGCAATTAGTGGAATTTTTATTTCCACGTGGATTTGTTGGTGAAATTCCCACGAAAATAATGAAAAACCTGTTGAACTAGGCAATGTTGTAGTCAAACTGAGCCGAAAAAACTTTTCTCCTGATCCATCCTGTCATGCATTCCGGTTATTGAACTTGCGGTTGGTTCACGTTGCTGACACCGAAAACTGGGTACCTCCAAACTCTGACCCACATCGTCTAAAGTCAGCTTCGTCGGGAGACGTCTGTGGTCTGTCATCAGCTGAACCAAAGCAAGGCATTCGGGTGTGACAGAAATGAAGAGAGTTCTTGTCCCGGAGTTTTTTATATTGTGAACAAGGACTGTGCTTGTTAGTCGACGTCCACATCACACATTGAGTTTTGAAGGCATGCTTCTTCGGGATCCGTGAAGTGATAAAGCCGGCTGGTGTGCAGTCATTTCTTGAAGTAGGGAATACGGAGGACAGAAACCCGTTCTCAAATCGGTCATTCTGGCAAAGCACTGCGAAGAACCAAACCAGTAAAAGATTTGGAGTCCTGTTCCCTTTTTAGATTCCAAACTATACGAATCAAAACAAGTGAATCGTCAATACGAGATGGAGGTAAAAAGCCGTAGCTGAAGAGATTGAACCCATGTACCTTAGGAAAATTTTAACTCGGCTGGATACAAAGTTGATTCCATTACTTGAGGATAAACGATAGAAAAACTGGGAATTATTTCTCCGTTTCCTTGGAGGCCGCGTAGTTGGGCGTGAAACGGGATACAATGGCTACACAGCCATCAGTGACTGGTTCGTGGAATTCAAATCGCTTTGGAGCATCTACGGTCAGTTATGACATAGTAGAATGGGTGAGCTATCCACCAACCAGCTAAATTATTGGAGTGAAGAATGGGAATTCATGGAGTCGGATCCCCACTTTCTGATGGGTTCAGGATGGAAGAAGTGACCATACTTTTTGAACGGTCATAGGCACAATTTGTATTGCAGAGAGTGAGGAAGTTGTTGAGAATGCCACTTTACTGTTTACGGAAGCCATCAGGTTTCGGCGAAAGAAAAATGATGGCGTGGCACAGGTTTGTGACCGAACGTGATGCGAAAATGTAGTCCAGATGTCATTCATTCATCAGTCTTTAAAAATCAAGCTCCTCTGCTCTATTAATAAGAAACTTGTCTCGGGATGACTGAAGTGGTTTTCACTGGGCATTCGGACGTATATCCCCGAAGCCCTGAAGAAATGCACCTCGAACTTTGGACCTGCCGGTGAGCTTCACTGAATATGGGTAGCGATGCTTCTACTTAGCTTGTACCAACGCACACAGAGCTCCAGCCGAGTTTGTATTCCACGTTGATGCAGTCGCCAGGACAGGGAGCAGTTCCCCGCATGATCAGTGTCCGATCAGTGTCCTCATAAATTAGGCGGTTTCGGTCATCCTGATTGTTGTGACTGCTGGCAGGCTATCTGACATGCTTGGATAGAAAAACAGCACGATTGACTGGGAAATAGTGAACACCGTTTTCACGTTATTGATAAGTTTGACCTAAACAAGGCACAAATGAATCAATAGTACATATAGGCAGGAACGTGATCGGCGTGGATAAACCGCCGGATGTCGCAACGAATGAATCAACATGGAGACAGACATAGATGGGTGCGCCTGAGAGCGCGTGAATCGCTACCCGCTACACTGGTGTTAGGTTATCCAAACGCGGGCGGAAGCCCTTGTCGGTGTAGTTATTTTAGTGCTATTTTTCCTCCTCGTGATGACTTGACTCGGTTAGGTTGTATATGTCTGTGGGCCTCATACAACATTTATCCGACTACCTGTCGATTCCGAGATCCACACCGTATTACCATGCTAAACTATTCCCCCTTCTATCCCTGCTGAAGGCGGACGCCTCATACAACCCGAGTCCAGGTGATCTGCGCGGAGTGAATGTGTCCAAGGAAATGATCAATCTGGCTGAACGTCTGGCCGACAACGCACACAACATATGGGCAAGGCAAAAGATGCATGATCTGGAAGCGATTGGTAGGTAGACGCACTGATGGTTATTTTTCACAGTAGTGATTGTGAGAAAAAACCTGAAGGGTAATGCTATTCTCAGTGGCAGTGTTGCCGCTGGTGAGATAAATAAATACTTGAAGTGGGGTAGAATTTGCTGCAGCAGGTAACTACCCAGCACGATATTCCCTACTTATAAGGAACACCACTGAATAGCACTCATATTGTTTCCTGCTTCAAAGCATTGCTCGGTTGGTGGTCAGGCCTGAAACGAAGCCAGAATAATACAAGGGCTTTCAAACTCCACTTTTCAACCAAAGTAAGGTTGCGCAAATTGTCGCGACCATTTGGAGGGCGTATTTTGAGTATACCGAGAGATGTATTGCGTCGTGCAAGATTATGAAAACTTGTCTTGGAATCGGAAGAACCACTGTTTAATCCTTTGTGGTCCCGTAGTAGACCACTTCTCCTCCGATACAATTATCTTCATGGCTATTGAGTCCTTATTCCATCGTTTGTCGATGTCTTCATGGTTTTGAACCAGGTTTTTGATCACCCTGCCCTGAATTGATAAGATACGCGACCTTGGGCTTTGTGGCCAGGATAAATAGTCTCGTGGAGAAGCCATCAGACACATGACATAAGTTTAACAAATGATGCGAGCTGCGTTCAGCCACAAACTGACGTCGTGCATTGGCATGATGAATGGAACTCACTCCATTTCGCTACCTATAGCGAGGGTCATAGGTTCAAGGTCGCGGATGAAGCTCTCAATCACGCACAAGTTGCTTGGTTTGTTTTTATCTGAGTGTGACTTTACGGAGGCACACTGTTTCCAGCTCGATGACTGAGAATTTCGCTAGTACAGAGAATCCATGTTAGAAGAAAGTCGGCCTGGAAAGTCCTTTGACTTGAGGAGTTTCCCTATGGAGAGAGTACTCCAGTGGTCTGTCGATGAGGGCAAACATGTGATAATTTGAGTGAGTACTTTTAACAGACTATCGTTGTGATTGTATGGTTGAGTGAGGACAGTCTAACTCGGAGTCTTGTTAGCCAGGCCCCAATCACATTAGGAGAGAAAAAAAGATGTTCCATCTGTGAAAATTTCGTCGTCTGTGAAAGTCTTGACTGAACCACCTGCCGAAGTTGTGGCTCATGTGCCGACCAGATATTTGCTTGTGTGATGTGATCACTCGTGAATATTTGTGAATAGTTTGGAACCGCTGACTGACGACGTGGTCGATGCTTTCACCTCTCGGGGAAGATGAAAGGCTTTGTACGGTTGAGCATTTTAGAATCCAACAGCCTAGTTGTGGTTATCAGGTTTTCGTTTATCGCACTGGGAGCCAGTCTCATCGAAGAGTAGGAACGGTTTTGACAAGGAGTATGATGCCACTCCAACTAGTCAACAAATTCATTTCGTCGTTTCATAGGCTTTCAGAGTTTTCTTTCACCCATCCTTTAAGTTCCATCTTTTGTGTCCTTCAGTTCGCTCGCGGTTATTCAGCTTGACTGTAGGATGGGTAACTGTGATCACTAAGAAGAAACGTGACTAAGTTGGTGATGTTGTTTGGAAAGACCGTGGTTTCTTTGGTGCCTTTTTTCGTCTCGCTTCTATTGGACAGCTTTGCACTCAGTTTGGGAATTCGTGTTGGCTGTTGTGATCACTCCGACGTATTGCTGTATTTGTTGACGCTAGCGAGGCGAGTACAAAGTTCATACTGATGCAATCCACTCGAGTAAAGGATCATTTGAGGTGAAATTACCTGTACAGCATTTACCCAATTCATTGGATAAATGTACTTGGAAACAACTCCTAAATTTGCGGACCTGATTGCACAAAATCAGCAAGGTTGAACAGAGAACAATTTCAACTGTATTCTTATTTCTCCCTCTCTCACTGTCGCTAGATTTTTCTTTAAAAGTTGTTCCATCGCTTCCACTTTCCACAATCCAGGTGGGGGTGTACATCAGCTGCTAGTTCCCTACGAGATTCTCACAGATAACGAACGGAAACGCTACCGTCGTCTGACACATGAACTGATAAAATATTTGCAATACCATGGATACCGCATGTCATTCAGATCCGGTGGGGCGCAACAGCAGAGTGCTCAAGGAGGTGGGGGCGCTGGAGGAGTGACTGCCGATGCAGGAAGACCAGTGGATGGACATGGTGAGTAGCACTCATGCAGCCTCCTTTCTGTTATGAACATTTGGATATTTCCTCTGTAGCGTTTCGTTTTTTGTTGCGGGGGTAACTTTGCCCCCGCTGATGGTACTCATGCACGGAAGAGTTGCACCTTAAACTCATCGGTTTGATGTAGGCCAATCGGCCAGACACGACTGGATCATCCGGAGAGTCGCGTTGTCCAGCAGAGCAACACTGGCTGCCATATACAAAATTGAATTGTAATATTGAGGCGTTTTTTGAGACTGACTACTATCACCTGGGGATCACATTAGTTTTAGTCCGCAAAGAGAAGCCCCTGTTGTTTACGCTCTGTTCAGTCTCCGAAGGAATAACCCGTTCATCGCTATTCAACGACCCGAATACCCATTAGACATAACAGATTATCACAGTGGTTGGACTTGCACGGATACATTGTATTTTCATTTGTTTTTTCTTCATCATTTTCAAAGTGTAATGTCATATTCATCATTCTATTCCAACAGCTTCCAGATTCGCCTATGGTCTCTTGAGCAAGCTATTGGATTATGTGGAGTCCGCAATGTCCTCCGTACACGAGACCGTGCCCAGCACCCGCTTCAGTGCTTCGCGCACCTGTATCACATCCAGTCATGATATGAAATTCTTCGTGAAAGTAGTTCTGCCCCTGGTTGAACGGTATTTTGAAACACAACACTCCTACTTTTTGGATCCGCTAACTGGAGCTTCGCTGGAGGAGAAGAAAATGGCTGCAACGTAAGTTGTTGATACATCCTGCCCTTCGTCGGTTTCAAAGTTTCACAAACAATAATTGAGTTTAAAACGTTCAAATTGGTTTGATTTTTCATTTTATTTGCAGACTTTTCTGCAAACTGTTTTCCTTACTTCGGGCGAAACTGAGTGCATTTGGACACGACGTCCAGATAGCTGTATCGTGCTTGCAAGGACTGGTTCAAACTATCGACGTTAAGTAAGTACCTGTTTCTAAAACGTTGTATCTGATTGGTTGTTGATCAAATTTGTAGGTAGGAACCATTTTGACAATGTAGAATAATAATTTTGCAGATCCATGTTGTGGGTCGAAAAAAAGTTTTAGGCACAAAAGGCTGCTTAGCTTCACTAGCGTGCTAAGGGCATTTAGGATCTACCATGTTTGTGTCTGTCGTCGAATGTCCCCGGTATCAGGACAAACGCCCCCTCCCAATAATGAAATAATCAAGAAACAAAGCAGTCGTGTTTCCCTATTCTACTCCATTTCTTGAGTTAGTACCCTTGAGTAGTAATAGAAACTTTCTAATTTGAGGAGAGTTCTACATTTACTGTCGATCGGGTGATAAAACCTATCCGCACACCGTTGCTCCTCACTAGTTTGGGTAGACAGACTCGGTATTGTTATGCGAGCTGAGTTTGTCAGATGGATATCTATACTACACAGTTCTGTAGCACTGTAATGGATACGAGTTCCGGACATATTATGAAACATTCTGGCACTAAAATTGGATAAAATAAACAGACAGTCAACAGACAATAAACGGACAGCCATAGCGGTACAAAACAGAAGACAGTCAGTCGGATATGGAGCATTTTTCACATTGGGCGGTTTTTCTGGCGTAGCAATTCAGCCTTCGTTGACCCGCTGCAAACATCAGCAAGTACTTTGTGGCATGTTCAGTTAGCATCTTTAGAAGAGCCCAGTCTTCTGTGCTTGTATGGCCATCGCAGCCAATTCTGACCGACTGAGGGGATACAGCGATTGTGCGGTCCATTCTCGTTATAACTGCTTCGTTCTTTTGGGAAACAAGCGTTGATGATCTGGGGGTACCGTTGAAACGATGGATACTACTGATGAACCATGCGAGTAGTGTATAGTTAGTGGCCAAGCTCCGCCCGTTCAGTTTTTCAAGACTATGTGCATATGAGATGTTTAGTTCCCTGTATAATGACTTGTAACTGCTTGGTTCGTGTTTGCTAATAAATAACTTCGCAGCGAAGGGTTTTCCTCAATTCAACGGTAGCTATAAATTCAGTCTGGTAACAAGCAGTATCCACCACCGAAAACCAGGGTTGTACATCTTGCAATAATTTATGGAAGGGAAAACAGCCTTCACTGGCTGGGAATGTTTAAAAGGCTGATTATTCTAACAGAACTTTGTTTGTGTTTTCCTCTGTTTTATCTCGAACAACCTTGTGTTTATATGCACTAACCCTAGCCTCCAAAGAAGCATACAGTGTGCTCAGCCGCTTTTACTTACGTGGTTGAGTTGTAGAACATTGAGGTTTGTAACTCTCCTCCTCATCAGTCTCTTACACCGGTTGATATCACTGCTTCGATTGCCGTATTAGCATTAACTAGCTCCTTCCGCGTTATTTAGTTTGGAAAGCCGCACGTGGCTAGCCTATTAGAGTCATCTATCGGTTGGAATATGGTTCTTGGTCTAATATGACACAAGCGACTTTGTAGAATCGCATCAAATCTATGACGCTGCTTTCTACGGGTGGACGCAAAAAAACTGACTTGAGTGAATTTGAAAAGAATGGCCTTCTGTTTTTATCATTTGAGGCTGGAGTTGCATGTGCCACCGGCAATTGGCTAATGAGGAGCGCACATTCAGCGAAGGAAAGTATCGCACGCCTATGTGGGTCAGCAACAGTGGTGTGACAACTTGAGATATTCTGGTGAGTCCACACCACGGGGGGGGGGTAGCGCTGGACTCGAGTTCCGCCCTTATTAGAGCTCACTAGCAGTGCATGTCCTTGGTCTTGCCAGGACTCGAACTTCGGACATCTGACATGCAAGGTGAGCGTGTTACCACTACTCCACCAGCGCACGCTGGATGAATCTGAATGTTCACGTCTGAACAGGCGAACCTGATCACGCTTGAGCGATGTGATTTGCAGGCCCGACTACTCGAACAGCGACCCAGTAACTGTCTTGGTTGCGATGACCCGCCTGTCAGGACTTCCCAATCAGGTAGCACCATAGACACTTGAAACTCACTGGACAGTTTCTGATTTTGTTGTGGGCGGTTGCCGGACTTCTGTGTTCACATTCACACCACTCTCGTTTGAACAATCGTCCTCCTGTCCTGGTGAGTCCACACTAGTGCTTCCCCCTTCCTCCCCTATTCCCTCTTTGGTGTGGACTCACCAGAATAATTACGCGAGGACAGAAGGACGACTGTCCAAACTAGAGTGATGTGAATGTGACCACTACAAATCCCGCAACAACCCGCAACAAAAACTTGTGATATGTCCATCAAGTCTAGTTCTGTTTTAAGCCGTAAAAGCAGTGTTTGGATTATCTGGCGGATGTTAAAACGCTTTCTCCTCAGCTGAACAAAATACCAACACATGCGGTATGTGTGGCCCAGGGACGGTGATTTGAGTAACGCATGTTGGATGGTTCGGAGATGATATAAGGGGATATGCAATCGAAAAATGCTTTGAGGAAGTCGGGCAGGTGCCGGCATGCCAAGATGCGGTCATAACGGGTGTCGATGTAATGGTAGTATGCCGTTCAGTTGCATTCGTCGTCCCATTGGTTATCTTTGCCAGTCGACCTTGAGTTGCAGCCTATTCTTGGCCCACATCGTCAAAGCCAAGCATGAGCATGCTCCCTTCGATTTGGACCACTGTGCTAAACGTATCGGAGTTTTGCTTTTCAAGGGCGGATATGAAAATTCGTTGAAAATTCAATATTACCATGAACCAATAAGCAGCTCAGACAAAGGATAGTTTCACCGGATGGATGAAACTTCCTTCTGAGAAGTCATCACACGTAGAGTCACTCAATACATGACTATATGATGTGGTGTTTTTATTGGTGGATGAGTGTCGCTATGTCCTGTCTAATTGAGAGCTAATCACAATGCTCATCAGCCACTCCTGGTCAAACCGTTGAATGTTCAACCGCTGTTTGGAAGGTCGCGGGTTCGAAACTCTCCGAGTTTCGTGAAATGCGCACTGCTGATGATTCCAAACGAGGTTGAAACAGCTCTACAGTGCTTTTCGTTTTTTCGGCATAGATTGGTTCCACTGACAGGATGAAGTCGCTATTGAGTATTACCAAACCTCCTTACATTACCATAAAACCTTTAAGATTTCTTCACTTATATGCTTCCCAATATGTGGACTAATATGGTAAAAAATAACGTTATTGACTTGCTTTTGCAGAGCGATCCTCAAGATGGGCACCGCGGAAGACTTCATTCGAAGCAGACTACTACCGTTTTTTGTCAACTGCGCAGACGATCTGTGTGTTCTGCTTCGAAACTTGGACAATGCCCGATATTCACACGTCAAGGTAGGCAATGGTAACCAGCTACGTTTGAAATGTGTTGGTGCACAATAGCACCCCTTACAAAACTCACCTATACAGGCCACTACCCCTACGCGAGCTACTTCAGAATTTAGGCAATGAAATGTACGATGTGTGTGTAGTTCTTTGGAGATATTGAGTTCCCTGTTGAAGTTACCCTTCTGTTATCGCTATTTTTACAGGTGACAGTGTTTGGCTGGAATTACATGCATCTTAACTTAAGTCTTTGTTGAACTGAACTGATTATGCTGCGACCGCGCGGCTAGTGCACACATCATTCGTTTGTTTGTCTTTTATCCCTTGCACTCACTGACCTTCAGTGATCTGATGCCTGGTCTGTTTAACTCTCTCTCTCTCTCTCTCTCTCTCTCTCTCTGTCTGCAGGGGACAATCAAACGTGGGGCTTGCTCCGTAGACTATGTCCATATGGTCCTCATACCTGTATTGAAGTCGATGTTTGAACACCTGGCCAAGAACGAATGTGGTGAGGACCTCTTAGGTGAGTTGATTTGGGACTAAGAATTTTTTGATCACAACAGCAATGTTAGTCCTGAAGATTTAGGTGAAGATTTTCCGATAACCTGGGCTTTAGATACTTTTGATACTGACCACATCTGTGGGCTGCCCGCTGTTTTTACGACCGCGTTATAAGTTTCCTTGACGTGAATCAGTTCTCATTTCGACCTCAATTGATTAATAGCGTCGAGGAAGTCGGTGAACATTTTGTTTTGTTTTCATAATGTAAATTACTCACAAGGTTGCTGGAACGTTCTCAGCGTTTTTTTGGTTTTCACCGAAATCTTGGGTTAGAAGCTACTGGCGGGATCCCGAAGCAAAACCGTACATATTTCCATTCTGTTGTGGCAGAGAATTCGACAAGGAAACGAAACGCCTTGTCTATCCTGGGCAATAGGAGAATATTGAGGTATTTGCTGATAGCATCTCTTCTCGGTGTTGAAACAAACACCGATGCGCAAATGACTTTAGGCTTTTTGCTTGATGATGGCCGCGGGGTCTGAGGAATTATTACCGATACTACTCACGTCTAAGTAGCCTTTTTCCTGTCCTGACGCAATTATTATTCTAGTGAGTCCACACCACACCACAGCACGGAAGCACTGAACTCGAGTTTTGCTCCTGATACAGTGCATCAGTATGCTATGCTGGGGATGGAATCCTGGACAGATGAAACTCGAGGGAGCGCGCTAGACGCGTTTGAACACGTTCACCTCTTCAGATGTGATAATTCCGACGTATCCAGCGCATCAGATATGCGTTCCATAAGCAGTGAAACTCAGTCCCCGCTCCAATGTGGAATAACCAGAATACCCCCCCCCCCCAGGACAGAAGAGAAACGAGACAACCGAATGTGAGGAGAATACGACAAATTGACTTAAACTGTCCCCTTAAACAAGTCTTACTAGGTCACTGATCTCTTGGCCTTCATTCCACTCCCGAGTCGAGGCCACGCCCTTGAAGGATGTATCGCATACAATTTAAGCCTTGAACTTTGTTCAAAACCAGTGAATGTCGAATTTCACTCGGATCGGGTTAGCCGTATGAACCGATATATGAATTGCTTTCTAGGGACAACAAATCATTGGTTTGGCTTCAGCTGCGTGGTCTAACTACGAGGTAGAATACCATCTGCCTGCAGGACGCAAACTTTAACACGTTGTGTTATCAAAAGTTCATACTCTTTATAATGGTTTTTCCAGGTGAGTTCACTTCGTTTTTTCATCAACTGTCCATCGAAAGAAGAAGAATGTACGAATTCAATTTACTGACGTAGCAGAGATTGCAACGTTACTTCAAACAACCACCGAGCTTCCGCTCACACCAGCTGTGATCGGCAGTGAAAAGCTAATGTCATCAGGCGTTCCATTAAGCCTGCTTTGGTAGTACACGACAGGTCGTCCGTAGCGGCGCAAATGCCATGGTCACACACTTTCATTGAGTTGGCATAGGCGTCCTTGTGACTTCGTCCAGTTTACCGACCCTTTTTCATCCAAGTTCTGTAATGTGTCTGGAAGAAGCCTTCGGCTGGCAATCGTGGAGCACCTGCTCCATCTGAAGAGCGACAGAAGAAGAAACAAATAGGAAACTACTCACAAGGTTGCTGAAAACTCTTCGACAGCCCACGACCGGTTTCTCCCTTCTTGGGGCTCATCAGGTAGGCGCAGTCTCCGAGTTTCCGTCAACCTTATGTTCTACTTGAACCCAAATTGGACTGATTTCGACAAATACACTCATTTGCAAATCAATTTGGTTTTCACGGGAGACTTAAGTGAGTCTCTCGTTTATGATGTTCGGTCGTGGGCTGTCGAAGAGTTTTCAGCAACCTTGTGAGTAGTTTCCTTCATGAAAGTATACTGCGATATCTCGAATATCGTACCAACTGAAACATGAGGCGGCCTGTGTGCAGCACATTCAGTTGAAGAACATCATAAACGAGAGACTCACTTGAGTCTCTGGTGAAAACCAAATTGATTTGCAAATGAGTGTATTTGTCGGAAGAAACGAATAGTTTGTGGTGTCCGCTACCATTTCGGACGACAGCAGCAGGTAGCGGATAAATAAATGTGCAAATTTACAACCGCATCGGAAAGGCACACACTGCGCAACTGAGTCACATTGCATCAGAGTAGATGCAACGTTTGGCTCATGGCTTTTTGTGAACGAAGGTCTAACCTAGCTCGTAAAATACTTGGTGCTCCACGAAGGGTCAAGAACTAGGCTCCCTTACTTCAAAGGTGAAGAACATATCATTCCTGTGGGCACAACAGATTGAGCGTGTCTGAAGATAGAAGAAGGAGAGAAAGGCTAAATTTGAGACGGCCAAAACATCCTTTCAGTTCTGCCTGTGTAAACATCACCATCACTGCCGCAGGTTTAATAGGCACTACAGTTTGGCCTCGACATCAAACTACGCGTGCGATACAAGTATTAATACTGTGAGGTTTCACAGTCATACTATCGTCCTATGAATCCGATAGGTTCACCTGCACCGAAGGCTCGCAAACGTGACACATATGTGTCCTATCTTAGCTAGGATTGGTCCATCTTATCACAAGTGGTTGGCGTACATGCCGTAAGTGCAAAGTTGACAACCCATTTGATTTGTGTGCGTGTGTGTGCGTGTTGAACTCGACTGGCATTTCTCCCGTACCTTCACCTGCAGTTGCAGTGAAGGCTGTGTGGGGGAGAATTCGAAGGAGGTGTGAGGAAAGGGTAAAGAAGTATTTACCTCTGAGTACATCCTGCAGAGTTTGAATGAATTCACCAACACCTACTTTACGTCTGCCTAAATTCCGCTTCTTCTATTGCACTCATCGGGTTGACATTTTTCCAACTTTTGAAATGACAGACCTCTTTTGTTGATCGTCCTTGATGCATTGATGGTTCCATAGTTTTGGCCAGATATATGGTTACAATTTTAAGGTCCCCTGAATTAGGCGAGGCCTACAGAAATGTCACAAAGTAAACGGTATTGGGTTGACATTCGCTGTAAAAAAAACCGACATCATCTCGATTCGCCAAGGTTTGCTCAAGTTCGTTCACCTTTTCTTCTTTCCTCTCACTGCGTTCTCGTGTGCAGTGGGCAACGTGCAGGTCACCTGCTACCGTATCTTGAACGCATTGTACAAACTGGGGACCACAAGTTCGAAACATGCCAGTCGGTAAGTCTGTCAACCAAATTTGGAAATTAGATCGATCGTGGTAACCGGATCATCATGAGGCTGTGTAGATGACGTTCATTTTTCATCCGTGGTCACGACGAGGAAAAGCGAGTGCTCATTTGGAGACTCTCAGAGAACCGCGTCGGGATGATTTTTCTCCCGGTAGAGGCAAGCCACCGCCGTTTATCGATCGAGGGGGCGTATGATCACCTTAGATTCATCATGAACAGCAAAGAGTTGACAATGAATTTGACATTGCACTCTCTCCTCCTGCTTTTCATGTATTAGTTTCCCAGATCAAATCTCAAGTTGGGCTGGATGTACGATATAACGACGGCACGGCGCTCACTTGCTGAGTTTCCAGAAGAGCGAAATCCGCAGTGGGTTGCCGATGAAGTCCCTTCCATCGTATACGTAGTGTGCTGTTGGGTTCTTTTTCACTGGTAATGCTCTCCTGATCCACAAGCTTTACTAAGAGGGATCTTCATTCGAGTTGATCGAAAGTATAGTTTGTCATGAATACGTGATCTCTGTTTGTATCAATACGCTCGCTGTGAGTTACCTTATTTGCTCATTCATTCTGTGATGTGACAACGCTCCATTCTCGTGCATTTTCAGAGGCAGTTTTATGGAGGAATTGAACAGGTAAGTTGGTGTTCTACATGTAATACTTATTAAATAATAAACGAAGCATTCTGCTGTCTTGTGCAACCTGAGGGAAGTTTGAGGGTGCACACCTGGAGTGGCGCGACGGAAAGGCCAGAGTTGGGTTCGGACTAGGGGCCTTCCGAACAGCGGCTCCTCGCCTTATTCGCCTAGCCCCTTGTTATTATAATAGTTTGCCTTTTTTACTTGTTTACTCATTCTTTATACCAACTGCATCCCTTGGGAACATGACATTATGTTTTCGATCCACACACACACACACACCTGACAGCTTTACCCTGATAAACACGTTATTTCTTCAGGAGATGGAAGTTCTGTATACTAAAAAGCAAGCGTATTAAAATAACAGATACTAGTCCTTTCACAGTCATCCTTCTGTTGTGCCCCTCATTTTGTTTCTCTCCTATTGACTGGCACATCTTTTACAGTCTAACCTTTTGGATAACAAGCTAAATTTTTATCAAACGTTATAATATACCACTGTAGTATACGAATAAGCAAGTCGGAAACACACGACCGGCAAACTTATGTCAATTGTAGACAGCTGACAGCTACTGAACTCAAGTCTCGCTCCTGTTAGAGCTCAACGCAATTCGTATTCTTGGATCAATCAATCAATCAATCAATCAATCAATCAATCAATCAATCAATCAATCAATCAATCAACCAATCAATCAACCAATCAATCAATCAACCAGCCATAAACCGTACCATAGGCACAGTGGTTCCAGCTGCCACAGTTTCGATCACCGGAAAAGGGTAGAGACATACAGCCAAGCCTTCGTTAGTTCGAGAACTGGGTAGCTGCGTATTGAAGGCGATAGCTTTGATGCACGAGCGCCATTGACAGCTCGACTGGGCCATTTCTGCATGAAAAATAACCGAAATGGCTGCGGCGGTACGTGAAGAGGACTGTTCAGACAAGAGCTTTGTGAAAACAAACTATAGAAGTCTCCCAGTCACTCACAAGTCTCCCAAAAATTCGACGGTTCATAGGGCTACTCACTACCGGAACTGCTGATCCATCTGGAGTTGTGCTTCAAATCTGCAGTGGAACAACATCAAACATACCACTTGAACGATGGGAAGTACCTTGTTAATTCCCACATAACGCACACCAACATGATTGGTTGCCACGGTTGGTACCAAGACAGGAACAAATTAATCTTTCATGATCATGAATCGAGATATATTATGTATGACATTTAGTCTCCAGGCGACAGTACCTTCAGGAAGTGACCAGGCTTGATGCCGTCTTGCAGCAGATGATGTAAGTTCATAGTGGACTGGAGGTCTGTGAATGGCACCGTGCTACTACATATCGCATTTATTTTGATTACTTTTCAGACATCGTGCCCAAATCGGAGATTGCCTTGCTGCTTTGGCGGGTGCTTTCCCAGTGGCCTTCTTGGAACCGGATCTTAACCGCAACAATCCGCTTTCCATTACGTACAACAACACTGGCGGCGACTACAGCCTTGAAGCACGCGGTATGTCATCAGTGTTGTTACACCTTGCACTCACGTGAATTGATTTTTTTTTGAAACAGGAAATAAACGCTCTTTTTCCCTCCATAGATGTACTCGGTGAACTGTCTAAAACATTGGTCGGGCTTCCAGAAATCATCCGACAAGTGGAATGCTTGGCTGACTCCGGGGTCTCCGGTGCAGCTGAAGCACCACATCTCATTGAGGTGACCCTACCGATGCTGTGCTCGTATCTTCCGACCTGGTGGCGTAAAGGCCCTGAGTGTATGAAACAGTATGGCTTTGAAGGCTTGAGACGTTCACCTTCGGACGAAGCGCAAGCTATGGACCCCGCGGCTGCTGAAAGAGAAATGCAAGTCAAGGCAGCGTTACCTGAGCGTTTGGCCAGCATTGTCGCTCCATTGACAACAGTCACGGCTGACCTGATGAACCGTGTGCTGGGAAGTGTGTTGCAGTTGATCCAAAACAATATAGACTCCCCTCATGCCCCCTGGATGACCCGCATCGCAAGTAAGTGGACGTCCACACTGTTGAAATGACAAAGTTCTAGAGGGCTTATGGTTGTCGTGCCTCATCTTCTCTAGAGGTACTGCGAGTTTTTCAGTCAAAAGCTATTTTACCACACCGGTCCAGACAGCTCACGTACTATCCTACTGACCTGGAGCACATTGAGCTGCCAGTCCAGCTTGGTTCATAATATTTTTACCCGTTTGCTCACCAGGGTTAGTATGCTACCACACATGTTGGGGTGAATGCTGGACAAATACAAGTTTCCAGACTTAATTTGGCATCCCTGAGTGCGTTGGAGAATCTGACCACAGCTTCTGCTTGAACCCTCGCCGTAGATCCGACAAACTACCTTGCACGAAATAACTTCGGCCTTCCGCTTCCGATCATTTGGGTCGGGTGGTTGCTCTACGGAGGTTTTTAGGACTGATCATCTGCTGATCTGAAAATGTGTTGAATCTGCGGCTTTTATGACAAGTCGCTTCGAACAGCACCCCGTGTCAATTCATGGAATTCATTAAACTGACTTCAATCTCTGTGACCCTGGGGAAGAGCACAGTTTGGCCACCAAGGCCCCATGTTCTAGTTTCAGTGTTTTGGATATTCCTGACCTATGAAGTAGAATGGATGTGCTCCGACATGCATTGGTCCTGGAAGTTTGCCACGCATCCAGAAATCCCATGCACCTCAAACGTAGATCTGACAGACAAACTCGGCTTCCCAGTTTCTCTATTACGAGTTACAGCCTTCTCTCAACAGAAGCCTCTGTCGATTGGTAAGCATTGAAGCAACCCGAACGTTTACTGAATAAATTCACTGGTCATCTAACAAAAATCTTCGCAGAGAGGCCGCTTCAAGGTAAAGACCAATGCACTCCAATCCCGTGAGAGTTTGCTAGAAATTAACGCTTTCAACGAAACCTCCCTACACCCCCCAAAATGACTGCTTTAAGTGTTCCCTTGGTGCAAAACCCAATCCAACAAAGACTGGTCACGAAATTTGTTTGCTGGTCTATTAGTTTTTGAATGGCTGGCGCGAAGATTGCATTCTTCTGCTCAAGTGATTGTAAGTCCTGCAACATGGTTTTCATCCGAATGACCCACATTTACAACGGTCGTTATCCTTCCTAACTACCATCCCTTAGATGAGACAATTTGTGGTTGGTCTCAGCCTTTAACTACCAACGCCCTCCAAAAAGGAGAGATTTCTGCAACGTTTGTCTCTTTGTAAAAACACGACTGCACACCTGTCTTCTCTCGAGAAGCCACGTCATTGGCTAGATTGAAAGCGGTCTCTTTCGCATGTTTATCTCTCCTGGGGGACGGAACAACCGAAATTAATCTGTTATAGGTTGTTTCTCTTGATGGCGGTCTTTCTAGAAGGGATATACTACATCTTAAGAGAACTAAGTAAATCATCAGACTTTACCTCAAAAGTGCACACACAACACATCCCGTGTTTCCTCAGAAGCTTTTCATGTGCAAAGTATTCCAAAGTTTAGAGATCCCTTGGCCACCGCAATAAACCACTTTTCGGAGATATTTTCATGCGTTTCTGAATAGATTCTGTCAAATGTGAACTTTCTGAAGGAGGTTTTCGAAAATGTTACCATGTTGAAGGACCATAAGTGTGGTGTTCTTAAGGGGTTGTTTATTACATTACAAGCGCTGTAGGAGGGAATCATATTGTCATCATATTAGCTAGAACGTATCTTGAAGTTATCATGAAAATTAGTATTTGCTCGTATGGTCGGTACGGGGGGTCCTCCCAACGAAGACCAGTTAGGCCGCTCTTCATGAGTGGTCTTTTCCGGGGACGCATGCACGCATACAACGGTTCTGGTCGCAGCAAAGTCGGATTACTTAAGTGAAGATGAGAAACGATGAGGGACTAGTTGTGAACTGCTTTACTCTTAACAAACAATGTGAATTTGAGAATTAAAGACATCACTGACTTCTGCGACTTTGCCCAATCTTTATCTTGTAATTTTGATCGCTGCTCAGCATTAGTTGTTCTCACAGACGACCAAAAAACGGGGGACATCTCCGTGTTTCTACTCAAATGTTTAGAATTCCGCCAACCTGTTCGGTTGTGAAACACTCTACACTTGACAGCTTCAACACCTACATCATAGGAAGCTGTAGTTGGGATTAAGTTCTCAAAGGTCGTTTGCGGAAACCATTAGAGTGGTGTCAAGCCGATTTCAATCAAGGAGGGAAGGGATGAGATTGGTCCAATGGTGATCACGCGGCTTGTCACGTCCAACTATGCACTTAACTGTATCATTTTAGTTCATTCCAGTTTCTTGCAAATCGACATTTCGTCTATCCTGCTTCAGTTTTATGCTTTCGGAATGCCGTACAGGCACTACATATCAGTGCACTAAAGTGGCTCTCCTGTCATTGCGTTCGCTCTGTTAAGGCCACATAACTGACGGCTTCAGTAGAGAAACCTCCTCTCAGATGTTGTTTTCTGCTATCCTTCTTTACTTCTGTCCGTCCAACCTCTCAGCACGTACTCAACCAATCGTCGCCAATTCCACTGCTGACATGCTTGGCCAATACTTTCTCCCCGTTTCCGAAAGGCTTCTGGAACACGCGCTAATTGTTGAGAAAGTGGAAGAGCTCTTTAAGTCAGAGAAACGAGCAGGTGAGTAATACACAGTCAATCTGCTTCCCCGGTTTTTGTCTATGTTCACCCGGCTCTACGATTCCTCTTCCGTTATTTCTGCGCATTCATGTGGCGCATTCATGTGGCGCATTCATGCAGCTTCCTTGTCGCTACCTACCCACAAGCGCTGTGGGCGCGCTCACCTATCCAACGGTTCCTATGTGTGCTAGGTTTGTCCTGAGTATCACCGCGAGCTGAATCGCCTCTAAGACAAGTCCGGAGTATTGATGACGATCGGATTAATTTTTCTGTCACGTAACGCATTTTGTTCATATGTGACTGTCCTATGGGCGTCGGTGTGGTGCGCCATGTTCTGAGGTTTTTTCTCTCACAAACTCGGGACTTCAGCTTACTGATCTGTTGGGATGGCTTGAGGGTTATTCACGCGAATAACGTGTGGACAAAGTTTGCACATGAGCTGATTCCCAGTTCTTCAACACTCGGAAACCTAACAGACCAAGAGCCACCTGACCAACTCCCAGTGCATGGATATGTGGCCATTCACTGTAGCGTGAGATTAGGATTGAGTTCTTCAAATACACTACGCCCATTTCTGCGATGGTCCATCCCACTATGAACAAATATCAGTGTTGTACTCCATGGACGGAACCCCGAAAATGGCATGGAGAGCAATGCCTTCAGGACATTATTGATGCGTGTAGCATTTTTGGATCCGTCGACAGACTGCCCGCTGACGCTGCACCAATTGGTAATTCTCTCTGTCTGTCTATAGTCATTTTCCGTTCATAACGCTCAAACAACAGGGCAGTCAATCCGACCGAACCCGGAGTCTCCCAAGCTAAACAACATGAAAGCGGATTATGAGAAAATGTGTAAAGTCGATGTTCATGTTATCAGGTCTTGTTAGCAGTACAGACCCGATTATATTTTGACCGGGTTTCCATTCCTTGTCACTTTTCTCTCTAAAGTTACGTCGTCTCTTTGATTCTTTTCTAGGTTTGGAAACGGCGAGTGAACGCGAGGAAGAGTTGAGCGGCCTGGTGGAAGTGTTGGTACGGAATTTGTTTGCATTCTACCCACTTCTAATCAAATTTGTCGATCGTCATCGATCTGCTTGGCTCAAGCATCCGACACAGGAAACGCAGCGCCTATTCACAGCAGTTGCCCGCATGTTCTTGATCTGGGCGAAAGCCACGGTAAGTGAGAGTTTTTCACCAGTTCTCAGTATATGTTTTTCGAGAAAAAGTTGCGTGCGATGGAACCGACATGATACAGCTGAAAACCACTCTGTTGAGTTAATTCTCAACTTTTTGTTGCGTCTTTTGTCTGTAAACGATGTATACGACGTGTGTACATTTTGTTTCAGCTGATACTGTCTTACACTTTTTGCGATAGAGTGATGAAAAGGAGTTTAGTCCGCGACCTTGTTATCCCCACTGAATGGTTTAACGTTGTCTAAACTGCTTTCAGTGAGTGTCCAATTGGATCTCAACTGTGGTCCATTGTGCACAATCTGCCTTCAACATCCAGGAAAACAAATGGACTATCCCGCCTTATCCGTCTCGTCCCATAACTGAGCTGATCGGGTCACGTTACTTTCGACTTTTCCCAGAAATCGTTGGTCCTGTTCTGCGAACCATGCCGTCAGCTTGTAGTGGGAATCACAGATAATAAATTGGAACAGTCCTGGTTAATAACCCGAAGCACGACTTGCTTCGGTCACATTATGCCGTGCGATTGATCTCATCACTAACATGGTTTACATCCTAATACAACAGGCTAAAAATTGTCAGGGACAGTCTACCGGGCCGTCAAAATGTGGGTTTCCAAAACTTTGGAAACACGTGGAAACTGCAAGGAACTGAGTCAACTTTTTTGATTGGGTAACTGCAACAGAACAAACAAATGAGTTGATTTCTCCGTGAATAATAATGATAAGTTTGGACGCGAGGGGAAACCAGGACACCCAGAACAAAGTCCATGCTAATAGAACCATTGTGGTTGAATAGTTCCGCGTGGAAATACCGCGTGTAGCACATTGTAAGAGTTAGAAAACAATAATACTGAATAATAGTAGTAATCGTTCAGCTGTAACACCCTTCTGGTGCGTACCTGCCATGCTAGCCGAAGCAGATACGAGGGTTGAGATAGTGCCAGTGTGCCCAAGCCTAGACGGGAGCAGTCGAGATGCGGAGGTTGGGTTCGAACCACAGACCTTCCGGTCGATAAGTTTCGGCTCACAGCATCAAATTGTTTATGAAGGAAAGCGAAAAATGGTCAACCATTACGCATCATATCGATATAACTAGGCCATAAATCAGACCATAGGCATTTTTACCGTTAATCGGGCATAGTTTCTACAGTTTTCTGCTACAGCGAACCAAAAGTAATACACTCAATACACAAAGCCAAAAAGCACTTGAGTACGTTTAAAACCTCGTCACAGATAGCTTAATTCGGTTCATCCGTGTGCCCTTCATTTTGATCATGGACCAGAAACCTTGTGTTCTGAAAGGGGAGATAAAATGCGAAATGGAATCTTTGTATACAGCTTCGTAGCACGCGAGACACATTCAAGAGAGGCAACGAATAAATGCACTCACTCATGCTGCTGCTAAACCAGACGCATTGTTGAGTGAAGTTCACTGAAGCGTAGGCGTAATGTGACTCCCAGACACTTCTCAGCACATCCAGTACTCGATGATGACAGAACTCAACTAGTTGTTCGCTTGATGGCCTTGCTCAACGACCGATTTCGGAGGTGCCCTGCAGCCCTGACACCAAAAGATCTGTCCGCGCGTTCTAAAGCACAAATATGGATTCCCTTTTGACATTGTCAACCTCTCAAATTCCGATAACTCAGCATATTACTGCACGGCAAGTGTGGTGTTTCTTAAGCGTGTCAAAAAAGCACCACACATGTTTTCTCATTGAAAAGATTAGCAACCGGCTTCTTTTTACTCGTGGATTATTGGTGCTAGCCGTAATGTATGCTTGAAGTTAAGTCATCCGCGCTGCTTATCTTTGCTTGGTTCAAGGTATTTGAAAGCAGAAGCGATTAGGCCGATTAATGGTGTAGGGATGGTCCGATTCACCCCTTCTAAATTCAAAACGGTCCTGGCATCAGGAAGGCACAGAAGACTGCCAGTTGCTAAAGACTGCAGTCAGATTTGACTGCCGTTGGTCATGAGAGGATGAATTTTCCCAAACTAATCACAGCGCCTATAGAATTCCGTCAGTCATGGAACCCCTCCAATGGCTTTGAAGATATCTTCGTTTAGAAATCGAATTCGGCGAAAAGTGATGATGTCCCAGTGGCAATGAGCACAATACGACGGACGCTATCAATAAGAGCAACCACACGCTCCTCACGTGATCATGAAAGCAATTATCCCGGTCCGTTCCCCAAGTTAGCTGTGTGGTTACCAGGTTTTTTTTATGGCCAAGTTGCGTCACTGGTTAGGATGTCGGACAGGCCAGACACTGATATCATCAAAATTACGCGTGAGAACTGACACGTATTTCGGAAATTAGTTTAAATGCGCGTTTGTTCCATGTGTAGGTGGGATCTTTATTTTGTTACTGGGCCTTCGAACGTTTCGCGATGTGCTTGTGTTGTTCCATCTTGTGGCTGTTTCATCATTTTTGAGACCAAATTTAGGCCACGCCAATCCTCTAACTCATATCAGTCTCGTCCATGTGGCAAACGCTCACAAGGTAACCAATCAGAGCTGAGCTGATGTGAACTCGCGGTGCACATCTGAACACTATTCAATCAGTTTGTTGAAAGACCAATTCCTTTCACGATATGTTGATGGTATCTGCCTGGATTACGTGGCTAGTTTAGCGTTAAGAACCTTTTGCAAAGCTGTTTACTCTCCCATAAAGGAATAGACGCATTCCCAATTTCAATTAATCGATAACACGATGAGTAGTACTGAGATGTCGAACTGATGACCACTCAGATCCTCGTTTCCCACTTTGTGCTCGTGCAGAAATTCAAACGCGAGGAGGAGAGCTTTGTCAGCCAGCATGAAATCGATCATCTGTCTCTGATAGTGCCGTCTGGTGGGGGAAGTGCAAGCCTTACCCCTCGTACTCGGTCCACCATCAACGGGAAAAGTGACACTGGAGGAGTCAAGCCAAGTGAGTCCTTGGTATGCTCTTACGCTCTCAAAAATCCGTTGTGCCATCTCGTTCTCTGTACAAATCTGAAATACATCACTATCTAAGCCATAGAAAACTTCTGTCAGTTTTAGCGTGTGGCTTGCCAAACCAGGTGTAGAAGAATTCATTCGTCTCATTGCTACTCCTTGCTTAATCGAGAGCTCTAACCCTTACCTCTGCGCCTAGGTATCGAATCTCAGGCTTTCGCAACTATGGCGAAACATGGTCTATTGACGTAGCCCAGGCAAACATGCCGCCTTCAAATTTTCAGTTGCACCAATTGTCCTTGCTCTTCAAGCTATGCCGGCTGAGTCACTCTTCCCGTTATGAATTTGATGATTTTACCCTCTGTTTTTTCGTGAACGGCCAAACTTCTGTGCCACTGTGGATTCTCTCTTCCCATAGTCTCTAAATCTTCAAGCCGTTTTAGACGTGACTGACATTTAAAACAAATTTGTTGCCATTTAATGCACGGATCCTTGGTAGTTGGTTTATCCCTCCTTTTGCAGTCTGCGTGTATGTGTGACACTTTATGTGATTATATATATATATATATATATATATATATATATATATCGTTCAGTTATAGCACTCTTTCGGTGCCTAACTGCCATGCCACCAGAAGGAAGCACGAGGGCTGGGATACTGCCAGGTTGCCCAAGCCTAGACAGAGGAAGTCGAGAGGCAGAGGTCGGGTTCGAACCACGGACCTTTCGGCCGGTAAATTCGCGTTCTAACCACTGAGCCATCTCGCTATGCCATACGTGTGTGCGATCTCGACACTGTTTCCGTCGGCGAAAACTGCATTCATTGTGAAGCTCAAGTAACGCATTCGTGGGTTAATCAAACGGCCACTGTAGTTGAGTCAATCACTCACGCGCATACAAATTGTCTCTGACTTAATGTCCAATTAAAATTCGAGGTAATTTCCCAACTCAAGCGCAGGGGCTCCCTGAGGTTTCAACTGGGTCGACATTGACGCTATGGAAGTATTTTTTCCTAGCATGACTCCATCCAGATAACGCAGTATTCCAGGCTTCCAACAACAACGTTGTGTTACGAAAACTTGGTTTGTTTCTCCTTACTTCTTCTAGGAATGCGTGCCAAAGGTACAAGTCACACAAGCCTCACAGTGGCTTGCATCAAGCGTCTGTTACCAATTGGTGAGTAAACTGTACCTTCATTTATTGGGTATACTTTCGGGTATGATCTGATTTTCGAATATAGCCTCAATGATACTCATGTTTGGTTTTACTGTTTGCTAGCCCTACATTTCGTCTCAACACTAACAGTAATTTGATGACTTGTGTACAATGTGGCCAGAGCGTTGAATGCACCATGTTCCTTTTTAGGCTTGAGCTTACTCGGAGGACGTGAACAAGAATTGGTGTTGTGCGCCAAGAGGAAGCTTATTCGGGTAAGTCTTTTTCAGGCTCCAGTTGAGTTCTTCCTATGATTCTTATCAGTCGCTGAGTACATTGAATTTAATTTTTTATTGGTATCGATTCGTGTCCGTCTGTCCTAGCCGACCCCACATGGAACTAAGTCAGTCGCATATCTCTACGGTACGAATGTTTGACTGATCGATGCAATACTACGCAAACCTGTCTGATCATTATCTGTAGGCTAAGCTTGATTGTTGACGGGTCGAAGCTAAGCTAATCACGTATTCCCGTACATTGTGATCCAAACCAACTGGTGTGACAACGGTCTGACACTACATGGACCTGTTTATTGCGTGAAATCATTTGTCAAGACGGTGCTTCAAAGTCGACATCCCTCTGCGCTCGAATTGTGGACCTATTGTCAAGCTAGCAGAATGTCTCTCACTGTGGTACGAATCATCCAAGATTCGCTTCATGAGAATGACTGCTAACCACTAATGAAATCCCGAGGTTGTTTCTTAGTCAAACAACACTAAACAGAGCCAACTTAAAAATGAATCATTTTATCTGGAAGTTGAGATATCTAGTTGAGGTACGCGATGAGGTGCCGGGTGGCTCATCAGTTATGTGACTCCGAATCTGCTTTTATCTCATTAATCAGATAGCTGTTTATTATATTATTCCAGTAAATACTGGATTTGTACTGACTGGAGTTCAACTTACCTTCGTTATTGATGCTTTCAGGACACAGGCACTCTTATCTTCCTACTTCCCACAATTTCGTGATAATTACTCACTCTTTAGCTGCCTTTTGTGACGTTTTAGCCTCACAGTCGTCAGGTAAGCAATAAGAAATACAACAGCACGACTCGCTTCGGACGGCTGTAGTTCTTCAGCTGAGGAACACCTACCACTATCTTGCTTGCTTCAGAGGCTGTCATGTAATGGCTTCACTGCTTCACCAGGAGTATACAACTGTTCGCATACTTCTGTTCACTCGTGTCGATAAACCAATCCATATCCTGAATAGATCCACTTCGCCAATAATATCTCGTAAACGGCAATCGAAATGATCATCTCATCACTTTCTGGTTGTGTATTTACAGAATCTCATCCTCAGCTTCGTCATTAACACCACAGTGTTTGACACTGAAGCATCACCGGTATATAAAAACAACTATTTTATTTTGAAATCATCTGTTCAAATTGCAGACAGTAGAAAGAGATTGAGAATGAGCCTACTTCTATTCTAGTTTTGTTTAAAGATCAATTCCGTTCATATTCTGCATGTGATAAAATTTATTTCTCAAGACTGCAGCAGAAAACCACAAATTGAGACGTAGTTGATGGAGTGCGATTGGGTTTACTTTCGTAATTCTCGTCATAGATTGTGGCCAAAATGCTCTGTTCACGTCCGGATATAGGATTGGATGTGGTGAGGATCTTGACATAATTACCGTTATTCTCAAGCTTGGTGGAATTTCTATGAAACCGGATGGGCTCAATGGATCCAATGTCATTCGTTTGCCAAGAAGATCGTTTACAATTACATCAGTCTGTAAATGGTACTAATGACTTAGATTCAAAGAAGATTTACCACGGCTCTTTACGCGTGTAGAATCAGTTGGTGCTTGCCTTCATCTGAGGATGTTACGGGGAGGTGCAATTAGGTGATGGTTGCATACTCCGTCGCCAGACTGTTTCCGATCCATTGACAGCGTGGCTTCTGATTGGCCGATAGCAACATCCAATCGTGCTGCTGTATGGTCCGCTTTGTCATTAAGCCTTTTCTCGCTGCAAACAGCAAAACCTGTTATTGTCAACCTACTTCTGGCTGCAGTAGAGCTATTGGGTTCATTTAGATACTACCGGTGTGGTGACTATAGCACAACGAACAATTTGTCGGCGGTGTACTGCTGTGTACTGTTGTTCACCCATCCTAGGATACCTTTTCGCAGTTAGACGTTCCGTTACTCTTTAGATGTGTCCGACAGGAAACTTTTTGTGTCTCAGTGGAAATCTGAAGATGACTGGATATCAGGTTAAGACGAGTAATCGGAGGTGGCCATGCGTTTTAACGGTCAGATTTGACAGCGGTCTGTCAACCTAAAAATCTGTGACCGGTAAAAGCGGTTGCCTGTGGTTCTGAAGTGCCCTGGGAAACTGTCGGATTTGCGTTATGTTTATAGCACTGGAAGAAGAAGTCCCATGCATGTTGCTTTGCTTTTGTCTGTTCACAACATCCACAAAATTCATTCCATTCCCGACCCATTATCGATTGCTCTCTGATTGCGTTGAACTTAGTTTAACCATTGCTTTTATACAGAATAGAAATACAGAAAACTGCTTTGAGTTTCTGTTAGTTTGCTGCCTCTGACTGAGTGACTTTCAGTTCTAACTTTTCAGCCCCATGTATTATGTAGTCTATTTTTTCATATGAGTTCACAACGTTCTGTTATATTTTGTTTTGTGTGACCGTCATGGAATTTTCTATAGTTATTCCCAATTTTTTGAGTCTGCGTCTATACCACGCCACGTTATCAATACAAGCAAACCACAAACATCAATACAGCCACCACAAACCCCATCATCATCGTCATTACATCAAATTACCTGCGGTTTTCTCCCTGTCTTCCCTTACAAACCCTATGCCTAATTAGAGCCGAAGGGCAAACAAGTACTTTTTCGGTGAAATTACCGGACCTAAGGTTGTTCTCCTGTTCACCGTGCTGTGCGCGTGCGTGCGTGCGTCTGAAATCCTCTGCATGCATATTTAGATTGGACCCCTAGTTGAAACAGATGACCGACGAGGTCTAACTTGAGGACAGGAACATTGAGACTCCCAAATCACCGCTTGCTGTTGTTGACATTTGTTGAGAACCGTTATATCCTGTCATCGTTATACAAACAGTATTTCGAAAAAATTATCCATGCTTTCAAGGTTAACTTGATTTACTTCTAATAATTGCTGTTAAATATTGGTCATTGGGGATTGCCAGGGGGGGGGGTTGTATTCGGTAAATGGTAAATGTGTGGAACACGGCTCAAAGTAGCTAAACCTAATGGGTCTAACAGGTGGAAAGTAGACTGACTGGTACATTTGAAGGTGGCAAAGGACGCGTGTCATCAGATCACAAGTCGTAATGTGCTTTCCGCAGCCTTAAAAATATGACACCAGTGAATGTAAAACTTAGACAAACGGGAGGAAATGGGAAACTGAATTGGTGACCGTGAACAGGTGAACACAAACCGCAATGCAGATAATTTCCAATAGATTTATATTCATTTTGAAGTTGGAGTATTTCGCTTCCGTCACTCCTTTATCAATTTGCATCGCTGTTGTTCCTTGTTCCTCAACCTTAAAGGGCACCACATCGACTGACACCGAAAAGGGATTCGAGAATTTGATTCAGGTAGCTTTCTAACGAGACCATCTCACAGCTCGAGCAGCTCGCTCCGCTCTTGTGACCCGATTTGTCCCGTTCCTGGCCTTACCCGCATAACTTGATCCCCATTTAATTTCTCAAACCTCTATGTGCAGAAAAGAGCGCATTGCACGGCTGCAGCTACCACACCCTCCGTAAATTTGTGTGCTCATATCCGTCTAAAGCTGTCTGATCTGAATTACTCCTCTATACACAGACGCATTTCCCAAGCTTAGGACTTTTGCCGCCCACTCTCTGATTGGCTATCCACATCATTCTACGCGATCTGAACTAGGAGAATTTCTCGGTGTTAATCATCGTTCTTCTACCAGGTGCTATATTTTCGAACAGCATGAATCCCTGTGCTTCCCGTTTACTGGCCAGGCGTGTCACATTTGTTTATGGTACCCATTCTTTGGTACTGGTGTGGTCTGCAGGGGCTGGCCGTTCGGTCACATTCCTGTCTGCCTGTCCTAGCTGACTCTGTGTGTCCATCTTTTATCTGTCTGTTTAGCTATTTATTTTTCTGTCTGTCTGTCTATCTACCTACTTATCTATCTGCCTGTCCGTTCCTCTATTTTGTCTGCCGGTCTGTCTCTCCGTACGTCTGTCTATCTGTCGCTCCATCCGTCTGTCTTTCTGTTAGCTTATCCATCTGTGTGTCGGTCTGTTTGTCAACTGACCAACCTCCGTTTGCCTGAGTGCTCTCCCCTTCATTGCCCCCAATAGTTTGAGCCTGTTGGTCTGGCCGTGTTACGTTTTCCCGCGTCGTGTTCGCATTGTCCGGCACACACTAAAAAGCACCAGTTGTTTTTTCTCACCAAACAGCACGAAGCGGATTCGGATATCGAAAGTTACCTTCACGCAGCTTTGGATCGAGATGGAGACGTGAGTTTATTCTTTCTTGACAACTTGGTTTGTGTTACGTACGAGCAACTTCAGAACCATATTTGTATTTCATGGCTTAGCTTGAAAAAATTACCGCTCTTACCGCCACTGGTGGATGCAAACGCCCTTAGCTTTATTGGTTTGCAAATTAAATTGCTGCTGGCCTGTCCCTTCTCTGGAACCCTAGATTTTTTGGCATTCACATGCAGTTATGAAGCCATTACACAAGCTCAATCAAATCAAACCGTCACGTGAAATACCACCAGGCTATCAAGTGCTTACCTACAGAGACACACGGTTTGAGCGAACTACGAACATATTCACTTTGAGTACACTTTGTGTACAATCGATCGTGTTTGAATAATAAACTGAGCTTAGCGAAATACACTCATTTGCAAACCAATTTGGTTTTGCAGGAGACTCATCTGAAAACCAGCTGAGTCTCTCGTTTGTGATGTTTTTCGCTAATTTCGTGCAATTTGGGTTCAAGTAGAACATAAGGTTGACCGAAACTTGGGGACTGCGCCTACCTGTTGAGCCTCAAGAAAGGTGAAACCGGTCGTGGGCTGTCGAAGTGTTTTCAGCAACCTTATGGGTAGCGCAATAAACTGAGCTGTTCTGTTGGTTCAGAAACAGTTTATGTAACTGTTTCTCATGTCTGCTGGTCCTGCAAATGAGTATGGATGTCAAACATGTAGAGCCATTGGACAGAACGCCGGACTGAGCTTTTTTGTAGCCAACTTAGTTCGTAACTAATCAACGCAGGTGGAATTTTTTTATGTTGATGAGAATCTAACTTTGATAACAACTGATATGCGACAACTTCTCCATGTAGTCCCGTTGAATTTGGCGCGTTACAAATTACTCGAAGCTTCTTATTATGTTTTAGCTTGTGTTGTTGAATTTTGCAACATAAGACTTGGAAGGCAGCAACTTCATCCCAGTTTGATTACATTCCGACACACATCCGATTGCCCGGCGTCTGATGCACAAGAAATTGCAGACAGTAGTTCAGTAGCGGACAGACGCATAAATACGTATAATCAAACCTTGGAAGAGTTCATTTTCTACTCTAAATCGACACCGAACTTGATGAATATATCTTAAATCAAATTCCGTCCGAAACGGTAGTTTCAGATGGGAAAATATCCAATTTGATGGGAGTTACCAAAGGTGCAATTCGTAGGTTGCCAAAATCGTTACTGCCTTTACGCTGGTGGTGCTAACTTCAGGAAATGGAAGACAGTTGTGACCGCTTGGCTTGTTTTCACAGTCTTCTTCCATCGAACAGATCTCCCCTCGCATGCTACGTGCAAGCTGTCTGATATTTTCACGAACATCCTCAAACTAGGTGGAAAACAACCTCCATCATCCTACCATTAGCAGCTCGCACCCATGAACTATTTGGCGCAAGAAATTGACCCCACTCAATGGCCTTTCCTTGAAGTGACACTGGAAGCTGACATATACATAACCCTTGTTGCTATCAATTGCCAATACTTTCCAAAAATACGATTGATCTTCAGCAACATTACCAGTATCTGCGCGGCTGCCTGCGAGGTTCGCGCCGGTTTTTGCAGTTTCTCAGGCACATACCGCTGAAGTTTTTATTGTAATGCATTGTCTTAACCTCAGCAACGGTTTCTTCGTACACAGTATCCCGATCCCTGCCACCAGAATATTGCATTTGCCGCCATAAAATTGTGACTGCACGATTCTTGTATTCATATTTATACTGATCAGTGGGATGTATATGGAACTAGTCATGTTTGCTACCAGCAGAAAGCGACATCAGATAAGAAGGGTGACGGACCTCGAACAGAACAATGACATGAGTACACTGTCTCCCGTCCAAAAGATCTTGGACGTGACAAGGCTCATCCTAGTATTTTTTGGTCCATTCAACCATGCTGGAATTCAGCTGAACCGTCCATTTCGCTTTTTAATCCGAACAGGTTGAACCACGAACACAACGTTGGCAAAAACTGCTCTATCAGAAAATCGATAAAACGATTGCACAGACTGGTCGCCATGCCGGACTCGGCGTCTCGTCCAGAGATGAAGTCGTTGACCGTATTTTGACGCTTTCCAAAGTGATGCACGGCTTATACTTGGTAAGTGCAAATCGCATCTTCGTGTTCACGCCCGCTCGCAGTGATTTTCATCAAATTGATCTGGGGCGGATTTTGCTTATTGGTCCAAATGAATTAACCAATCAGTAAATTCGAGGAAGTTTATCCGTGTTGACTACCGCAACCTATACGTGATGAGAAACACAAGTACGTGATGCACGCGTTACCCGTGCTGCGTAATATAGTAAATCTGGTTGCAAGGAAGGCGCTTTTCTGTTACAGAGAAGCAGAGACAGCATTAATCCAACCCCGTGACCAGAGAAACAGGCTATAATTGCCGCAGATTACCTGTTAGCTGCGTGGTTCTATGGCTCTCTGGGACAAGCATGAACCCAAAATAGATCACCAGGCGCGAAGTACTACGTCATACTTTGTTCAGCCAGTAGGTGATAAACAGACGCAATACTGATATTTATTCTTGTTCAGGGGTTGCTTGTAGTAGACCACTTCTTCGGGGAAAATGTTTCTTAGGGTGAGTTTTTTGTGTATTCGAGAGTTCCTTATAGGATGTTTGTTTATCAGAGGACAGAATGTGTTGCACTCCTCAGTATACTCAAGGAATCTGTCATATAAGTGGATAGGCTAAAACTACATTTGCGTATGACGAATTTGTTTGACATGTAATGTCTGATGTGTAAAGTCATTCACCATATTCCTAATTTCATGAACTCTGTCCTACCCATTATCTTTACTCGAGGCGGCATTGACGTCACTCAGCAGGCCTAATCTCCGCGCTACAAGGAACGAAGTACACAACACTTACATCTGGCGGATGGTATGACGAATCATAACAGGCTTGTATAACAGTGTGAGGCTTACAAGACAGTCAACTGTTGGCATCGTGGACTCCTAAGTGGGGAAAGAAGCTAACACGGCCGCAGGAAACTTTTCAAATACCTTGTTCAGAATATTGGGTTGAGATACCGTTAGTTGAGCACAACTGGCCCGCTCACTGGCGCTGTTCGTCAGCACGGACTAAGCCGTTGTGTGTGAGACCGGGATAAATAGTTGCGGGCTGCAAAAGTTTAGCACGGCACATCTGTTAACTAAACACCCCTTGATAGATCTTACCAATTTCACCGTACAACACTTGCCCCAATAGAACCCTCCTAAGAGAGGTCACTGCTCTGTTGAGTTTACTTTAGCGTTCCCCGTTTGCCAGAACCTAGTATGTGCCATTCTCGGAAATTGTCCGTGTCCCGACCTACCCCCTTCAAGATGAATCAGTTTTCACAGCCGAGGTCATTGGAATATTTTTACAAAGAGACAGGTCGCCTCCTGATTCCACATAAATCCGAACGCAAGCGTTGCACCACCGGTTTACAACTCCTTCAGATCATCCGGATGTTTATACAGGCACACTCAGTACGGTTAGATGTGGTTCAAAACATTTCAGTCAGGTTGCAAGTGGATTCCAGTTTATACGGCACCTTAAACAATAGTCATTCCAAGTGACGGAAACGCCACCTTTGGTTTCTGTAACTTCCTGATAAAGGCGACTGACATTAACACATTTGGCTGAAGACTGGTGCCGGACGATGTTAGTCGATCCGTTTCCTCACCCCAGTGTATGGTATTCTGTCACAAGTGAAACTCAGACCGTACCCATTAGCCAACTAGTTCAATAAGAATGATAAAAATAAACTATAGGATGGCTAATGTTCCAGTTAATGATGGAAATGCAATGAGAGATGGACCTTCCCAAATTTAATATATTGGTTTTTCATGGATCCTTCTTGGTGTTCTGCATCTCTCCCATGGGACGCTCAGTCCATTGTCGATTTTCGCCACGATTGGCCAATCACATACTGTCGATCACACTGTCCTACACCCATCAATCCTACTTTCCGTTTTCAGGTAGATCATCCACCAACGATGGCCAAAGGAGCCTGGAAAAAATTGGTCTCATCCCAAAGGAAGAAAGCGGTCATGGCCTGCTTCCGCATGGTTCCACTCTATGCACTGCCAGTACATCGAGCGGTCAACCTCTTCATCTCAGCCTACACACAAGAATGGCTGGACTATGAGGAGTCATTGGGGGTCAAGCTTATCGAAGATATCACAAACGAGGAAGCTGTAAGTGCAGGTAGTGAGGCCGACTCGGGATGTGTGTCGGGTGCAGCTACACCAGCCAAGTCAACAAGTGGGCATTCATTAGATAGTTCATTCAAATCAATCGAAGGTAAGTGATTGTCGCTGTTGATGACTGTGGAATAACCCGGAATATTTTTCAGATTTTCGAAGTAAACAGTATGTATACTGGAACCCGCCTTACAAAAGAGAGGTGTAGTACCTCTCAGCAAAGTACGATTTCTAGAACACAAAGTCTGTTGATATGGAAAAACAAATGCCAGCCGCGTGAATTTAAACAACACCGGACTAAGACATTAGGAAGCTCTTCTTGCTTGCGTATCTGATGAGCCTCGTCTAGATTCGAGCCAGCGGCTGGCCAACTCAGGCAATCACCCGACTACTGGTGGCTATTCACCAGTATGAAATTGCGCGAACACAATCTAGACCGGTTTTAAGCCATCCATAGCCTATTCTGTCCTTATAGGAGATGCTCGTACAAGAGTGAATGGATCTATCTGTAAACACTCAATATGACAGGTTTTTTTTCGGATACTCATTGAAAATGCCTTTTGTGTAAAACAGATTCTGCGGCTTCACATGCTTTGGAGTTCATGGATTCAGTACTGGATCTCAGTTTCCCAAGTGAAACTGAGGATGGCGGGGATGGTTGCGCGAAGCCTGTTCTGCCCGCTGGACCACCGACAGTCTCCGGCTCAGATAGTGGTGCCACAGCGGATTCAGCAGCTCCCGATCCGTTAACCCAACTCTTGACGGCTTTAAGTCGATCAGCGATGGAACAGGCACCAGATGACCCACTATATTTAGCCTATGCACGAATAATGGGCAAGGTAAGAACCGATTCTCGTCAACTGGGGGTTGGATCTTATGTATTCAAATGCTCTGCGATACACTGTTTTGTATCACCAATGTTTAGTCTGTTTATTATGCCGGAACCACCGCAGATTTTTGTGTAAGTAGTACAAATTTAAGGCACTTAACATTTGAGAATTATTTTGAGAAATTATTTCGAGAATCATTTTAGAAATATTCCTTTTGCAGCCGAGCTAGGAACGAAAGTCTTCCAATTATCAGACTGGTCTTCAAAAGCATGAATGCCTTGAATTTTTGTGTAAGGTCATCGTTTTATGGAGGGAATAGACTGTGATGACCACAATTCAGCCCAACCGGTTGCAAGTGTAGATCGATGACATCATTGGGAATCCGGCCTCTGCTGATGGTCGTAACCTTCAGGGGATTTGGTTGCATCAAGTTGGCGAACCTTATTTCATAATGGGGGTGACTGAGGCTATCCTAAACGTGTCGTGATAAGACTTCGGTTCTGCGTAACGAAAAGTGAAGTATATTAGTTGCTTGGATTGATGGCCGGGCTCTGAATGTTGACTACTCAAAGGCTTTCATGTCACTCTAGGTATTAATTCGTGACCCATCAGCATTTCAAGTAAGTATGCTCTGGGACTGTGTAAAGTGTAGGGTACAGAGAGTCAGACTGACCGCTTTGCGGTCATCATCGTGGATAGCGATGAACCAGCGACAAATCGTGTTGTTTCACTGAGGGATGACTGTGCTAGCAAGCAATGAAGTGAAAAGGTGATGCAAAAATCTTGTCTCTGGGGTAAACAGCCTCGGGAGGTATTGAGGTAAACACATCTGGATTAAGTCGGGACCGGCGTGATTGAACATCAATCAACACGAGCCCCACATAGAGTGACAAACAGATATTAGCTAGTCAGTCCGGCTAAGAAATAGCAGCATGATCGCCCATCAGCTTGATTACCTGCCATATCCCACAGGGCTGCATCCGCATGCGAGGAGGTTCACGTGGAACCGACTGAAGAGAATGCGAATGGCACGTGGCGCTCAGCTTATAGCGACCGGTTTCATTTCACGTTGGGATATCACGGCTGGTCTTTCGCGTACTGTTGATAGTCTTCCGAAATTCTCGTTTTTCTCACTCAGTAACAGCTCTGTTTTTTTTTCTCTCTCCCGGCTACGGTAATTTACATTGGTTTCATATACTCAGTTCAGGAATGCAGTTAGCTGATTAGTTCAATGGTCCTGTGGAAGATTTGCGCAAGTGTCATTGTCAAATTTCTGTCTAAGTGTGACTTGTTCACACAGACGACCGTAGCTTTATGATGTAAGGTTCAAAGTTCTATCTGGAAGGTTTACTAAATGTTCAGAGATGATGAATTTCTGCGAGAATGATAATCTAGGTTTCCTCGGCCTTCCCCCATGATCTTACAAGAAAGAATGCCCGCGTGAACCATCAGACTTAAGGTGCATGACTGTTTTCTCAAGCGACATTTTGAGTGAGACAAGGGGGCGGTTATACAATTATGTGTCGACCGATTCACAAACCCGACGACGACGATGACGACGATAACGATGATAAAAAATGCCTTCCACTTTTTAGAGCTGCAGCGGTGAAGATGAAGAAGAAGAGGAAGAGGAAGTGGAAGAAGAAGGTGCGACGTTTCAGGTGAGAGACATCATTTTTGCCTCTCTCCCTCTCTATTGGGAAGAAATGATCTAACAACTGATTGGCCATGCACACATATCAATTGGATGGGAAATGCCTGGTTGCTTAGTTTGTTGTCCTCGTGTGGAGTATCTTGGATTGCTTGAGTCCGTGAAATTCCTACTCATGCAAAGCATGGTAACCGGTTTTTTGTTCCATTCCCTCGGGGGGGTGGGGGATTCTATGTAAACATCGATGACTATGCTTTTGCTTCGAAATTTGGTGAAACTACTCTCAAGTGCCATTCCTGATGGATTTCGTCCGTCCAAAATTTCCATCTTTAAGGATCAAGAAGAACAGAAACTGCAACTGTTGAGTGAACAAAACCGTTTGGCCGATCGTGGTGCTGCAGAAATGATGCTGTTGCAACTGGCTGCTTCCCGAGGTAAGTGAGTTAGAGTTTGTTTCTTGGTCTGACAGATCTCTTACACGATACTAACTGGCTTGTTGTTGACGCTTGAGATTTGAAGATCCGCATGTTGTTGGGACCAAACATTTTCAGGCGAATGGCAGGCTTATCCACTCTCTAATTTCTTCATACGCGTGGAGATACATTTCAGACCCTACTGACCACCTCGCAAGATAACAATGACGACGGAAACGCTAAACTTCTTATCGATTCATTGATCTCTTGTCGTTCATGTCCTTTTACCAACCCCTTTGTAGGTGAAGCAACTCCCGTTGCTCAGGCCAGTATCCAACTGGGTATCGCACTGTTATTGGGCGGAAACGTTTCCGTTCAAAGCCGGATGTTGGAGTATTTGAACCGCAAGAAGTTGTCCGGATTCTTCACAAGTTTGGCTGGCCTGATGCAGAATTGCTCCGTACTCGACTTGGACACGTTTGAACGGTAAGTCGACTACACCACGCCAAAGTAGCTGAGTAAGGCACCTGACCAGATTGTTTGCCCTTAGTGGAACTTAATGAATTCGCTTTGAACCCCAGCAGGCACTTTATGAAAGTAGAGACGCTCACCTGTTTTCAGCCTACCTTATTCGTATCCACGGAACTTTTTTCTCAAACAGCTACCGGTTATTCGACAAATACACTCATTTGCATGCCAATTTGGTTATGATCAAGCCGAATTTCTCGTTTATAAGGGTCTTCTTCAACTGAATGCGCTTCAACAGCTGTTACAATATTCATGAATAACAAGGTTGACGGAAACTCGGGGACCGTGCCCACCTGATGAGCCCCAAGAGGGGCGAAACCAGTCGTGGACTGTCAGAGTTTTCAGCAAACTTATGAGTAGCGTGTTACGTCTAGCCCCCGCTTATCTTCCGATAAATTGTTTTGCTATAAACCTTTATCTATTGATTATGAGCGCCTCAAATCACATTTTGTGAAAACCGTTTAGTTGACGCGGAATTTTACCCAGCCGTGATCAGTGAAGCAGTGGCTAGCTGTTTCGTCTTTACAGAGACTCTACTAGTTGGGTTGGAACTATGATACTTTGGGTTTTTTCAACTAGCAGATCCGGACTCTTGATCCATTATGCAACCGCAACACAACCACGTTCGGGTGATAATTAACTCTTGATATTTCCGTCTCTTGCTTAAAAGTATCCTCAGACACATCCTACGGACAATTGGGACGTTTAGCGTTTTGTTTTTTTAGGTGCAACAAGGCGGAAGGCCTCGCTGTGGGCCTTTCCGATATGAAAGGCATCACAAATTTGTACGATGCCGATTTCACCTGCAAGATTTTCCGTTTCCTACAACTGCTTTGTGAAGGCCACAATCTAGGTAAGTGGTGGTTTTTGGAGACATCCAGTCGTTTACGTTATTGGTTTAGGTTAGTTTTCGTGCATTCCGCGTTAAATTCGCTTACTCACTCACTCACTCCCTCACTCACTGAAATTATACAGTGCCGTTACGCAAGGCTTCAAGTTTACTACTCTGTCAGGTTTATTAAACATTCGCGTAACATTCAATGGAGAGAGTCTGTTGTCAGAACCGATTGGTCGATCCCTGTTTCCTTTCGACAGAATGGCATATCCCATGATACCTCCGTTTGAACTGACGTTTTTGACAGGCGTTCGTGGCGAAAATTTTTCTCAAGGATGTGTAACTGTATAAGTAGTCAAATCGGACCTAATCAGCATCTGATATTGTTGATTGCATGTGGAAGTTAGCTTTTACTGTTCAGAAAAGCTGGTTTATCTCCGTTTTCTCTCATTTGGTCTACTCATGGTTTCGTACTATTGGTCAGACTGCTGATCAAGCTGGACTTGGCCAAGGAAAGGTGAATGCTTTTGCATGGTAGTCGACTGTCAGCAAGCTACCAAATTCTTTGGAATAGTCTCGTTTTTCTGCTACGTGTGATATCATGTCAACTTGTTTCATAGAGCTTACTGAGTCTGAACTGAACATTATAATAGGGGTTGTATCAGAGCACCAAAAAAAATCAATGGACAGAAGTGTCTCCTCGTACAAACCAAACCACTGAATAGTGGAATACAACGTGGAGACGTGAAAACGGTTTCGAATCCCTGTCGTTTGTCGCACATATTCTCACCACAACTAATGTATCTGTCAACTGATGCGTCTAGTGACGCAATTGGCTGGGCAGAATGAAGTGGGCGGCAGCCCGCGATTTGACCCAATCACAAGGCAAACTATCTGACCAATTAGGTTGGCGGACTCGAAAACCTCAGAAGGACGCAGAAGTCTCCTGCTTCTCCTCGATCAGCAGGGAGCGTTCACATGCTGATGGCTGGATTCGAACTCGAGGTGTGCGCACTGTGACCATTCAAAACAAAAGGGAAGAGTTGTACGTGACTGATAGATTGTCCAAACCAATTCCCCGAAGACCTCACCATGCGACGAACACCACAAGTGGTAACTACATACGCTGAGGAGCAAATCTGGTTTGTTTTAAATGGTTACTTTTACACTCGGACATGACGGCAAGGGGGACGACAGTGCAATCCCTGTGTTGCAGGGTTCCGATGTCAGACAAATTAGTTATTATACACCATATTTCCCCCAGTTTCTTTCGTGTGATTTGAACTGATTTCGACTGATTTTCTTTACTGCTAAGCGTTGATATCTTCTTTGTTTGCTTCTCGAAAACTGAACTACCTCTGACAATGGCATCCTTTCGCTTTCAACTTGCAGCGTTCCAAGACTACCTCAGAACGCAGGCCGGAAACACTGTCTCGGTCAATCTGATCATAAGCACAGTCGATTACTTGCTGCGTCTACAGGATTCCATCATGGATTTCTACTGGCACTACTCAAACAAAGAGACCATAGACGAATCGGGAAAGAGCAGCTTTGTGCGAGCAATCAAAATCGGCAAACAGGTGTTCCGAAGTCTGACCGAGTATATTCAGGTAGATTTTCCCGATGTTTTACTTTTCACCGTCTTTTCTCCCTCGTGCCCGAGCTGATCAATAGCGAAACCCAAGAGTATATTTTTGATGCCAGCAATTGTCGGACTAGTTTGTTTTACTCTCTTTTCCGTTTCTTAAGACATTTTAGCCTCGAAAGACTATGAACTTGGTTAGTGACCTTTATTTTGGTGGCTTTGACACCGCAGACCGTCTTTTTTGTGTCCAGTTGAAAATATTCATCGCGGACCAGCATGATCAGTCTAATACGAAGGTCATAGTGATCCGGCTTCCATACAAGGTTAGTTAATTAGCAACGATTGGTCTCCTTTTGAGAGAGTCCATTCTGATGAATCACAAACAAAGGAGAACCATGTCATATGCTCAGATTTCCCTGTCCATAGCGTTTGTTCTAGTTAGTTTTTCCTGATGTAAACTTTCAGCAACTATAGTATCTCATTCGGCAACTCCACACACCTTCCTTAACAGGGTCCATGCGTTGGTAACCAGCTGGCTTTGGCCCACAGCCGTCTATGGGATGCTGTTGGTGGATTTATCTACGTGTCAGCGCAAATGCAGGACAAACTGAGTAGAGATCCGGATCAGTTGGATCTACTTCGGGAGTTCCTGAATCTCCAGAAAGAATTGATGATCATGCTGTTGTCGATGCTTGAAGGAAATGTTGTCAACGGACCGATTGCTCGCCAAATGGTGGACACACTGGCTGAGTCATCTGCCTACGTAGAGGTGAGTTGTTCCCCAAGCAGTCACGATGCGAGAGGAATAGAGACAGAAAGAGGGGGAGCTCTATAAAATCTCCGCCTTTTTGGACTGAAAAAGGGAAACGACACGATATTGATCTAGAGGTGACTTTTATAGAGTATGATTTGACATTCTTCATCAAAGAAGTGATAAAACTCTGTTTTTAATGCCAAGCTGAATCAACGATGCAGTTCAAAAGCGGCAGTGTATCAACAGGAACCTCCAAATCTATCATCTTTGACATGCCGTCACAGTTACATCTTAAAGCATTGTAATCTCCCGCGTCGGATCTCCGTTAGAATTCTTTAACGTCTGCTGGATCAAATTATCGTCCGCTAACATCTGAAGACGAAATGTTGGCCTCTCACATGATTTTTCTTACCTTGTAGATGATACTGAAATTCTTCGACATCTTCCTTCGGATGAAAGCGATCACGACATCGGATGCCTTCCTGGTGAGTGTTCACTTTCGGCCATTCTGATTTTAATCGATCCTGGAACAAAACACTGCCGGCTTACTTAGGCATGTTCAAACTACCTACCTACCTATCGATTATCCGGGTTGGTAATATCTTCACTGGAGATTTTGCAATGAACCAACAACTACTGTAGGATGTCAAAACAGCAGTGAAAATAGCCTTTGGAAATGGCCCATATACTTCCCATTGATATCAAAACTTACCCTGTTTTCATAGGTTAATATGTTACTGGCTCCATTCGATTCGTTATTTTTCTCACCCTCAGGCGTTTGATGTCAACGGCGATGGATGGATTTCTCATCGGGAGTTCCGCAACGCACTGGAACAACAGAAAACGTACACTGCGTGAGTACCACGGGTTAGATTTATTTGCAAAAAGAGATTTCTTCGTGTTTCGAATGACCTAAGTACAACGCTGGTAAAGAATACTTTCCTTAATGAGCTTGGTTGATTTATCATCTTGTACTCAGAACAATGAAGAAAGCCTTGCGCAGATGTCGGATGACTCAATTATTTCAAAAGTCAGTTATTTGGTGGCGATAACTGAATCGTGACAATCAAGCTTCGCAAGCTGTCACCTACATAATCCAGTAGATGCAGAGCACACTTGATCGATAAGCTTCGAACCTGGCCGCAGGATCAATCTCCCATACCAAGAATTTCGCGGTCAGGATCCAAAGTAGAACCATCTAAAGGTTCATTTTTGAAATAATTCCAACTTTCGTTTTTCAAGAGAGTTCGCATGTCAGATTTCTGGAGTTTAAAACCCGACACGGCCAGGGATGTGCACTGCTGATGAGAGCGAAAGTCGAGGTCAGTGCTTCCCCCAACCTTTGGTGTGGACTCACCAGAATAATTACACCAGGAGGACTGTTCCTGCGAGAGTGATGTGGGTGTGAATTCTACGAATCCCGCAGCCACCACCAATTTGTTACAGTACACATACTGGCTGTTTTAGCCTTGCTCAGAATGACACGTTTTTAGTGCATATGAACTATTTGCTAGACGGCAACGCTCTGTTAGTGACCTTTGATGTGGTTTTCGCCTATGAACTAGGACATGCTTTTTTAAAAGAGGACTGGAGCCTGGATGACGTCATTCACGGTGGTGAACGCACAACTTTCAAAATACTCTCAGTTGTTTTCACAGCTTTCTTTGTCCAAGCAAATGTATGTGTACGTTCACATTCAAGCCGGTGTTTGCATAAACCTAGCTTTATTCCCGTTACGCAAGTGTTAGATCCAACCTCCTTCCTTTATGGGAACCTTACTAAGTGATCGTGTTGGTTGAAAATTGAGTGAAGATAAACCAGGGCTGACAGACAAAAGCGTCGCGTGGTCTGTGTGACGAAGCGAAGCGGATATGAGGGACAGATGGCATAGCATTGTACAGCCTGATTAGAAATACGTTTGTGTCAGTCCACGGAAGGCGGAAGATGGTATTGCTAAGGTGGGTTAAGTACCACCTGATGAGCAGCCAAGATACAAGATGACTTTCCAAGGTACTCGGGTCGATTTCGGCCCCACCATGGTCTAGAAACTGACAAGTTTCATATCAGTAAATCGTTTTCTTTGTTAAACCAACAAAAATATCATTTAAAAAACCGAACAGAAAAAGCCTCCACGTGATTTAGTTGGTCGGCCTTCCAATCGATTAGCCTTCTACCCAAATGATTTGATGGCTACCAGTTCAAACTGCCTGTTTTAGTTCACCGATTGTGCTCACATCTGCACGGTTCATCTTTCTGTTTCTCTGAGCAGCTAAAATTTCTAAGAAAATGCCCATAACCTCGATAATATTGAACAAGTCGGAGTGAAATGAACGGTCTTCCAGAAAACAAATGAAATATGATCGATTAAATTAAAATCTGGTCAAGCTGAAAACTTCTTACGCCATTTTCAGTAAACGAACGAAACGTAACCACCGAATTAACACTAGAACGAACATGCGATTCATTCCGACCGCAAACCGCATTTTGATATTCATATATCTTTGAGACCCTATGATTGATTTGTATTGTAATATTTTCTTTTCAACTTGTTCTATCTACTGCTGTCCCCGCTTCAGTGCCTTAGTGTTAAAAAATGTCTCGCTAACAAGGAACACAACAGCTTTATTGCAAACAAGCGAGTGCGAAAGTTACAGGGGGACCTCACGGTATTTAAAAGGCACTTTTTGACATTGATCCAGGCTGTCTGGTCGGTGTTTAGTGAACACCCATCATCATCGACGGTGCTTCTATGAAGTGCCCGAACACATCATAATCGGTTGTGCTTTTGTGGCGTGCCTGAACACTCGTCGGTCTTTGCTGAATTGATTGATCGATTGATTGACTGGCTGGCCTGGATGTTTGCCGGCTTATCTGCTGAGATTTTGGTGGAGTTTGAGGGTCTCAGTAGGTTTCGGACATTTTGAGATTATTTTTAGGAATCTGACCTTCCTGACAGAACTGTCTGCATCATGCATTTAAAATTTCTCTCCTATATGTTGCGGTATGCAGGCGTAAGGGCTTACCGAAGGGGAGCAAGGTCAGCACAGCTGATTGCCGTCAATTGGATTTTAGCATCTAACTTGAAAATATCTGACGATTTACAAGAAAGACTTTTTGAGTATCTAGACGATATCACCATGTGGCCCGTTGTGGGCGTCACACAAGGGGCCAACTAATGGCACTGACAAATATCGACAATTCGGCAGAGATGTGGCTAATTATCTGCAAATTTCAGGTGCACAGGGATGACGGAGACCAAATGTCCTTGTTAGTGAGAGGCCAGTGGTTCCAGTCTGCGTCCAGGCAGACGCTACGTGTACATGGAATTCTTGTATTTTATTTTCTTATCGATTTTTTGCAAGCTTCAATGAATGTGCAAGCGACCCGGATCTTTGAAAAAAAAATACTGAATAGGTGGGAACTGCAGGAATTCGCACCTTTCAAGCCAACAACCGAAAGTGCACTAGGTGAAACTGCGGCCGATCGTCCTCGTCGAACCGACCGGTGGGAGTGTATACCGACGCAATGGGGCTCACCGGCTATGCTTTACTCTAAGGCCATTTGTCGCGAAACGCACGCAGGTGCAGTGGCGACGACAACAGTACCGGCACTCAGCTCGGGCTAGACCCTGACAACAGTGCAGTCCTCGCCTGAACGAAAAGCGTAATTTGCTGCGCGCAGTCAATGGCGTACAATGGTACAGTTCTTGTACAGTCCCACTTCAAGCGACGCCAGTTCTAGAGAAGCCGAGCATGCTAAAGCAAATACTGGCAGAACACAACATTAGGAGTGTAAATTTACTGTAAATTCGGGCTTACTTGTCGATAGGCCTCAGAATCTTTGTGGTTTGGCAGCAACGGGCATAAGTCTTACGTATCCCCCGCCTCATATACAACTAGTTGGTGGGTTCCGTTATACAGGGTGTAGGACTCTAGTTGCGCGCCTAAAGTTTCGATATTTGTGTGGAAACCCTATCTTTTAATAGCATATACAGGTTATTTGTACGTCTTCATTTCCGGAACAAAATGTGTACAGATTATCAGGATGAGGGATGGTCTCCAATTTGAAGGTGCCCATTTATGGTTCGAACCCGGCTCGCCGAAATGCTAGTCGATGGACATATCCACACGGTCACCAGGGCCCAATGTATGAACCACAATTTGTGAATCTTGCATCAAGTTCGTAGGGACCGAAGTCTTCAGAGCAAAGACGTAGTCGAAAGCATGTAGCCAGCATATATTTCATGGTCAAGGTCACGGACCAGTCCTCATTCTAGCGGTACATTAGGGACCTGATAACAAACTGGGTGCGTTTTTAGATTCCGTTCATTTTTCGCTATTCAGTACATATAACTTCAGCGTTTTACTAACAACTCTCTGAAAGTAAATCATAAACTGGGGAATTTTTTTGGCATAAAATTTCAAGAATGGACTAGTTTCACAAACATTTATATATCGACAGGACTTTTTGAACGTGTCCCAAAGGTGCCTACTAGTTTCTGTCGTATAGTGTGCGGCAACTGTTACATTTCACGTTTTGCGTTCAGTTCGTAGCACTGAGATGTTGCAGTCAGAATTGGCCACATTCAGTCGTATTTGCCGTTTTTCTAAAGCACAGTGATCAATCAATTCATACAGGTAGTTCGGAGGCCTCCATTTTCTGTCTGTCCGCCTCTACACGTCTTTCTTACGTCAACCTCACGCAGATGCATACTGATAAAGCAGCCGCGACCGAACCCTTCGATCAGATTTTCTCCCTTTTATTTTTCTCGCACTGCAGCGAAGAAATCGGCTACATCATTGCTTGCGTGGATACCAATGCAGATGGAAAGGTGGATTTCAAGGAATTCACCGAACGCTTCTATAATCCCGCCGAAGATATTGGCTTCAATTTCGCACTCTTGCTTACCAACTTGTCTGAGCACGTGCCGTTCGATCCAAGGTGAGCACTTGATGCTTTGCATCCCAGTATCGTTTTTTCTCGGAGTGGGAGACCTTTTTTCAAAGAGCTCCTTTTTAGAGAAAACTTCTAGATCAACAAGATGGTTGCATCTTTAATAATTCCACCAATAGTGTGGTCGAATCACTTCTTTGATTGTACTGCTTACCGGCTGTCTTCGTTTGAATGAGGCTAACAGTTGTGTTCCTCTGAGGAGGCCAAAATAAGGGGCCACCATAAGGTGCTTCTTTCTCCAAGGTGTTTTTCCCAAAGGAGAGAGCCATACTTGACCGCAGCCTTGTGGTTTTATAATTTTTTTCCACTGGACTTTGGGATGTGGCGGCATCCACCAGTGAGTGTCAGAGCGTTCGATTATTGAAACGAGGAATAAAAAGTCAAGGTTCAACTGTTGTTTACCAAAATCAAAAGATGGTTCCCAAGGTCATTTTGGGCCCTCGTTCCTGGTGGCGAGGCACCCAGCCGGGCTACTTGATGCGAAGTGTTTCGTATTCTGAGTAAACAAGGCACATCTGCACTTGGTCTTTAGCCATTTCGTCGTTTCCTGCGGTTTCACAACCATGAATAGTGGCTGGCTCGGTGTTAGGCGGAATCCCCACCAAAACCGCTTTACGGTTCGCAGTTAGGCGTTGCTACGGCCAAGAGGCTTAACCAGCAAGCGATCTGCCAGATGACCGGGCCGCTTGCCGGTCCAGCATCAAGGTGATTTCTGCTTGGCCGAAGGTGTGGACCTAACAGCCAATCATGATCCCGTTTCCGCCGAATGCCGGTTGTCAATGGAGCATTCAGAAGGCATCGGAGTTTCCAGAATATTGTCGCCTCATACACATTCTGTACATGTGTTTTTGACCTGGTTTTGGGCGTTTACTACACGTTGTGCACCTCTGGTGGTTCTTTTGCCGATCAGAGCGAGAGCTGAGCTGAGGCACTGCCGTTATCACACTCGATTTGCTGGTATCCCTGGCTCGCCAGACAAATACTATCATTCTTAAACCAATTAAAAGCCTATCCAGACAAGAAATCGGTGAATTGACCCGTGGAAAACTGTGACATCAAGATTTTACACAAGCATACTCGCTTACGCTTTCTTCTATTGAAGCTAAGTTGGGTCCCCTAAAGACTGAACCTTGGGACGAGCAATTTCTCGAAATTTCAATTTCATCTCTAGTAAAACCCCATTGGATACTAAAACAAACTTTGAAACACAAGGACACAAAGAATCGACCTGATAAAAAGCTCATTTATTGATCAAATGTCCCGTAAAATGCGATTGCAAAGTACCAGTGCCTTTCCAACCCTCCGTGAACCCTAACAAAGGTTAAAATGAAGGTTACTCACCTGTCTAAGTCAAGCCCCCCAAACTTTCATAGTCAACGACATAGATCCTGCTAAAACGTAAATAAAAGCATTCCTCCTCGGGTATGCCTTAGTGTACGGTGCTTTAGAAGTTAGGCCATCCGCACAGAAGCTTAATGCTATCTTTCCCAACGGTGATCTGTATTGGAGAAAACTGCTTCATGCAAAAATAGCAACTACTGTGATGTTTGGGGATGGACTCGAATATCGAGGTAACAGCCACTCAGAAAAAGACTGAGATCGCCCAGGTTGAAAAATGTGAAGTTCAATTCCGTGTATGCATGCAAGCATTTAGACCACGCTGAAGAGTTTCTTGGTTAACTACGTATCAAGTCTGAAGTAAAATCCGCAAGCCCACAACTCAGGCTGGCGTTCACGTGATTGTTTGTCCGACGGAGAAAGTTTTGTGAATGCGTACCTCATGGATTGATCTTATTGATATGTAAACTGGTCGGTGGTTGTGGACTGGTGTTCATGTTGACGACGCACAGTCTCAGATATCATATCGAGACCTCCTCTGGATAGCTAGACTTCGTGGTGAAGTCTACCGAACAAACTAATGCTGACGGGAAGGGATGAGCATGACTTTGCACACAACTGAGTGTATTGTGCTGACAGCCTTTGGACTATCCTTGTTTATTCACACGCTCAAAAGCATACGACCCGCCGCTCGGGATGCGTGCCTCATGCACAGTCATCCGATGCCAAATGTCTGAATTTTGTGGGCAATACAATCCTAGTCAGTATTTTGATCAGCTGCACACCCACGTCATTTGTTCATAAGTATCTGTGACAGCAAACCCAGCTATATCGCCCTTACCCTCGTCTTTTTATGCGTCACCCTACAACCTCATCGCAGCGCTGTTCTAAGATCACTGTAGAACCAGATGCTATCTTATTCGAGTGGTTCCTGGCTAAACTGGAGAAGCAGCCATTTCAGCTCTCCTCCACTTGACTTCTGAGCAATTATTTGATGGAGACGAATCACTTTCTTTCGTTTCTACTCTTTTTGGCAAACTGTCCTACCGTATTTTCGGACTTCTTTGGTCACAGTAGGATTAGAAAATTGAACAAAACCTTTGAGTTATCGTTTTACGGCTTGAGCAATTATTCCGTATATACTTCAGTGTAAAATCACTAGGTCACCGTTTCTTGATGTAGCATACGTCTAATGATATTATGAACGAATTATCCAGTTGGGTCTCCCGTCTTTTACCGACGTCTCTCTGCTAGCAATGACCAATAATGTCGATCTTTCCTTGCGTCAGACTTGAACGTCTGGTTGAAAAGGCTCGCGGTGTGCTAGATGTGTTCGAACCTCACCTAGGTCGGATCGAAATCACCGGCTCCAACGGGCGCATTGAGCGCGTGTATTTTGAAATCCGGCAGCAGCATATCGATCAGTGGGAGGCCCCTCAAATTAAGGAATCAAAACGTTCATTTCTACATTCGGTTGTTGGAGAGAGCGGCGATAAGGAGAAGCTGGAATGTTTCGTCAACTTTTGTGAGGACACAATTTTCGAAATGCAACATGCTCAGGAAATCAACGGCGACGAGGCCGACATGACTTTGAGCAAGGTTAGTTGGTCCTGTGTTTCGCGCTTGATGTGCGATCTGTAGTGAATATTTTCTGAGCCCCTTGTTTTCCTCTAAGCAGTTTGTTTCGGTACACCCAACGAAAATCTCACGGTGTGAAAGCACCAAACACCTATGGAAATGGCATCCAGTGAACACTACAGATGTACCGTCCATGGTCAAACGTCTCCGCCGAACAGATGGTTAGTCCCCTTGGGAACGAAAAGAATGAGTAGATCACCCAGTTTGCAGATACACCCTACGGGAAAATCACAGGACCATCCATGTTTTTCATCACATTTCCAGTTATAATGCGTGGGATTGAATGCTTTCCGGCCGGTAGGTGATATATCCCATTATAAATGAGATTCAGAATTCTTAAGGATATTACGAAAGTCAAGTGGTTTTGAAACGAATAAGTGAAAAACATGGATGAAACAAAATAATAGTATTATTTCATGATATGATGTCGTTGGCAGAGGTGTGGTGAATTCTATGGCCATCTTGGTATGAAGCCTCTATAAAGCAGTTTGCTATACGAGCAAAGAGTTTGACTGAAGCTTCTCTATGCTGTTCCAGAACAGAACAACAACCCGTTCCGGGGGGTCGGAGAGGAGTCTGAACCCTTGTAGACTCGCTCCACTTGCATACTGCATGAGGAGTTCAGGAGTACAGTCCAACTCCTCGACGGTACAGAACAGAAGCTGGCACTTGAGGCCGTGATAGGCGGGAACCAGCACATCTTCCTCTTCTTCAAGAATCCCCCTCATAACTGCTGACGGCAATGAATCTGGATGTGTGCATCAGAACCGTGCTGACCCCTCTCTGTTGCTAATATGATAATTTTATAAGCTAGAAGAGCATTCTGAACCAGTAGTTCCCGACAAACCAGTTTCTTCTGTAATGGTCCCACGCTTCTAAGACCCTCATTTGTCTGGTTCATCGATGTGGACCACTGGCAAAGGCAGAGCTTCTTCGCCTACTCCAGTAGACAGAAGATTCAGTTCAAGACGATAGACACAGTGAGTGAATCGACAATACTGGATGCTTCGTATGACTCCGGACACTCGCTGTAGTCGGTGGTGTGGAGCACGGGAACAAGGCAACACAAGGGTTCACCTACGTAACAACTTCAATTGCTGCTTTACGTTCCGTACGGCCAAGAAGTTGGACTGGTCAAGTTGCAATCCCCATCTTCCCCTGATCAGGACCTCGTATAGTATATAAGCGCAGCGAAGGCGAATGTACAACGCCTCTGACCCCAGAACAGCTGCTCTGAAACGGAATGAGGGGACGCCGTTCAAACCGTTTTACAGCGAAATGGTTGGAGAGTACCATCGGCTGTCTACCGACAAGCCGACGTCATGGGCTCGTACCATTTTTTCATTTTCTACGTCTCTATAGCACTTTATTACCAGTCTTGCAAATTCTCCCATCACCTACCGACCAGAAATCATTTGATTCTGGAGCTATGATAGAAAACGTGGGTAGTCCGGCGAGTTTTCCTGCGACTCGTATTAGTTTTATCCTGTCATGTGGAAGCTGACAACCCTGTTGCCTGCTGTGGATGGCAGAACACGGGCTCCCGCGTAGCCAGCCGTATGTTCTCCATTCGTTAATTCAAATGGGTCATGTCAGGCTCACACCTGTGATCCACAGTGGAGTGTATGAATGAACGTTATGAGTGAATTGCAAACGTATCTTGGTTCCTGGCTTTTTCAAACATTTTGGTTGATTACGCAGACCCAACCGAATGACATTGGTGAAGACGAATTGTCCCGTCCCATCCAATGGATTAGCGCGTAACTTCACGAAGTTAACTGTTTTATTCATCTTGTACTTTCTTCCCCCTGTGTTTCCTTTGCATTACTGCCCGCAGTTCGTAACCGCACCATGCGTTTTCCTTTTATTTTCAAAGACGGCTGCGTTCAATCGATTTCTGGAGATCACACACTTGGCTTTCATTGGTCGGGCGTTCTCCACACTCTTCCACTATATAAGTCCTTCGTACATTGCATCCGGATGGTCCACACTCCGTCAGATGTCCTTCTCCGACATTGTTCTGGCTTTTCTGGGTTTGCAAATCGGCATTCTCATTTGTCTGACGCGTTGCACAGTGTTTGGCGTGCGTCTTGTTGGACAAATTATCGTAGCTATGGCTTCGGATGTTGGTACACAAACAGGCGCGCCCAAGTCTAGAGCTATGCGTGCAATTGTGCCAGTGCCACCGGGGGGTTCGCTGCATCTGCCACCTTCACAAGTGAGTAGTAACCTTGTAATCATTGGAACGCTTTCTGATGCACCCGGTAGTTGGGCGCACATGTGATTGGTCAAGAAATGTGAATTTCAACTGGGAACTCGCAAAGGAAGCTTCCAGATGACTGATCCTGTTGAAGTGTTCTCATGGTACTATGAAATCGTTGGCTCAAAGCCGATGAATGTTCGCTCATAAAAATTGATTGGCGTCAAATGGTTTTTGAAATGATAGGAAGATGATAATACGAACAATCTGGGTTTGTTTGGCGCATTTTCAACCTGTCCAAATCCAATGACTTCAGTAATACCCTGCTGATATAGACATCTGTGTCGAAGGGGTCGGGTCTGTTTTTGAATTCCAGATTCATGTTTTGCAGCATGTGTATGATTTCAAATTGCCGGCTTCCAATGGACTGGTAATTGTTGTATCCTGAGCTTAGTTCCAGGCAATCAACTCCACATGGTCCTTTCTAGTTGCGCTGGTTGTCAGTGCGGATGCGAACAGCATTGAGCAACGATTATTCTCTATATACGACGCTAGCACAGAATGAAGGGAAGCTGGTCTCCACCATTTGTAGGTCTGTTCGACTTTTTCGTATCACACCCATTACACAAGTGGTCCACCCTTAGTTTACCTTATCTATACCCACTCCGTCTTTGGTTCCTCCATCTGGAAACTATATAAGGAAGGCATACCACCTGTTTCGCCCATCTCGAAGCTCATCGGGTAACAATTGCAAATTAGGTCTGTGCGAATGAGAGGCTCAACCGAATTCCCGCTTACTAGACCATTTTCGATTTCCTTCAACTGAATGTGCTGCACGAAGGCAGGACATTTGAGATATCGAAGAGTATTTTCCGGCACTGCGTTATTTCCAAGCTTTACGTGGAAGCTTTGACACAGTTCACTACCCGTTTTGCCCTTCATTAGGTTAGACAAAGAGGAAGTCCAATATGGATTTCTCGTTTACGATACTCCCGCACCAGAATGTACCACACAGAGGCCGCTTCGTGTTTCGGTATACAAAAGATCGAAATATTTTCCCCTTGATTTGGTACTTACTACCGTTAAGGTTGATGAGAATTCCTTGATAGCTTCAGTGAGCAAC
>SJOL01006429.1:112105-130094 GCA_004794785.1 Opisthorchis felineus | reverse complement strand
CGCGAATTTACTGACCGGAAGGTCCGTGGTTCGAACCCGACCTCTGCCTCTCGACTTCCCCTGTCTAGGCTTGAGCAACCTGGCAATATCCCAGCCCTCATTATTCCTTCGGGTGGCATGGTAGCTAGGCACCGAAAGGATGTTACAGCTGAACGATTTTTTAAAACCCAAGTTAGTCACATTGTTGATCAGCCATCCACAACCTAATGGTAATGTTCCAACTCCTGCGGGTTCGGATCCTCCCAGAGATTCTTGGAAACTGCACTGTTTACAATTCTAAATACAGATGAATTGACTGCCGAGTGCCTAGTGAGCTTCCAGAATCGGTTCACTGCACTCGCAAAATGGAGCTCAGGTTTGCCAGGTTGGTCTGAAACCTTCATCGGGCGAAAAATAGTTTAAACAACGCACTGGAATTCCTAAACGTGCATGCTGCTGAGGCGCCACTCTCGATCATACGAAAGAATTTGCTTTGGGCGTTAATAACACAGACGACTGAAACTGTCACATGTACACCAGCTTCCTCATCTCAAGCTGACGCACCTGCTTGCGTTTGCTGTCAGTTTGGTTTGCTATTACTGACACCCCTGAGTTGTGTATGACTTTTCTCAACCTCCGGATGGACCTTTCTGGCTTTGATCGCGTTCTCCCCGTGGATCGCCCATCCGACTCGAAATCGCATGCCTTTTGTTCAGTGTTATGGTTTAGGGGCACGAAAAGTTGATAAAATATTCTGTTCTTCTGTTTTCTTGGAATCCCTCTCTTTAAATGGGTACTTAAATTTGGGTTGAAGATAACCAAACAGAAGTGCTGATTGGTGATATACACAACACTAGGTAATCGATAAATTAGATATCGACAACCCTATCTTCGATGACATCCTCGCGAATATGGCCACTTTGCTGTTCACACCCAGGCAAGGTGTGTTTGGTTTTTAAGATCTGTCAGTGACGTTTGAGCGGTGTTCGTCCCGCAGCCGGAGAATGAAGTGATACGTTGATGAATAATTTGATTTGACTAAAGAATGTCACGTGGTTCATTGCTGCTACCTTCCGGCAGGCTACCGATTTGTGGAATTATGTAAACCGAGAACGGCAAGGAAACTGAACTGATCGAGAACGGTTGTATTTAATTTTCTGACAACACCCCCCCCCAGAATATTCTCCAACATGTGGGGAATTACAGCAACATTAAGGTATCCGAGACCGCAAAATTGGGATTGCTAACTCCAGCGTTGAATCAGATGGCCGATTCATTTATTTTGAAGAAGTCATCAAGCTTGAGTTTTACGCTGGTACAAGGTACAACAGCCGAGCTGCGCCAATTACCCTAGGAGACCAAGATGAGGACATGCTGTTATACTGTTCTAAAGCATTCACACACCCAGCCCATCCTTCGCAACTATGGCATTTCTCTTCAAGTATTCGGATGTTGATTTAGTTAGTCAATGTGCAGCTCGTCGTCAGTCTTCTTTTGCTGTCAGTCTTGTTTTCTGTGTCGTCATGGGTTTCTCGGCAGTCAACCTGAGAGAGTGTTAGAATATTGGAGTGAATACCACTGCCGGTCTGACCATAGTTGTGCCCAAGGGTTGTACCGGATTACAGCTATGAAGTAAAACGAAGGAAAAACGAACCACCCACTATCGATTCATTTCAGACATGGCCTTATATGTATATCACACTCTTTATTACTGGAATAAATTGCTCTTTACTCAAATCATAAATTTAGTTTCGCCACCTATCGTTCCATTGTCATCCCCATTTTCAGCTCGTGTTGACCGTCATGTTGACCTCCATTGTGATCTACTTGTACACGGTGATTGCCTTCAACTTTTTGCGAAAATTCTACGTGAAAGACAACGATGGAGTTCAAGATCCCAAATGCAATGATATGATGACGGTAGGTTCCTTCGTCTTCTATTTATCTTGACGAATGCTAAACCTTGTACTACTGGGAACTACCCGCCCGGGCTCCGTGAGGGGCCTGTTTCGATTGAGGGAAGTTGTCAACGGGAAAAATTCAATGGACCACGCATGTCTTCTACGTTTTTCTGGTGATCCTGTCAGAGCATGGCGTAATGCTGCATGCTTTACTTGGAGGACATGCTTCATACGTTCTGCAGCTGTGGCGTGTGCGTGGAGAACCCACTGCAGTGGTAGGGTTTTGTTAGTTTTTTCCCGTCCACTCAGGTTATTGCCAAGGTGTTTTCTGTTTTCTCTGCTAACACACCACAATTTGCTGCGCACCAATCAAACCTGTTTTCGCTTATTTGGCGCCATTTGTGAGGCTGAAAATTACTAGAAACACTACAGCTGTTTTCTCCTTCTTGGGAATCATCAGCAGTGCACATCTCACGAAACTTCAGGGAGTCTCGAACCCGTGACCTCCCAGCTAACCTAACCGGTCAATCATGGTCTCACACCACAAACACATTATGAAAATACTTCGACGTCCCACCTAAGAGTGAGGCGGCCTTTGTGAAGCACATTCAGCTGGAAACTATGGTGTAGGAAGGCATTATCCGAAATTCAACTGATTCACCAGTTAAAATCATCTTTTGGAAAAGAGCCGTTGTTTTCACAATCAGTTTGTGTACTTGCTGGTTCGTTCATTCGTCAGTTTACATTATGTATGCTGGTACAATTTGTTCAGTTCAGCATGCCGATAGCAATCAGTTGATGGCTTCTTCCGTAATTACCCTATGAAGACATTGATTCTCCTGCACTCATGTTTAGAACTGATAGAAATAGTTCGTGTTTTTGTTCCCCATAAAATAGGAGATTCAATGCCGACAACCTCAGATCTGGTAGTCGCTTACTAGCCACTCCCTGTGCACATCCGATTGATCGAGTTTGAAGCCGCTGCTTTAGAAACATTTCATACGCATTCAACTCGCCTAGTCACTCCAGGCTTTACTTCAGCGATTGTGTCACGGTTTGCCTCTTCGAGAAGTATCCCTATAAACACTCACTCAAAGGAGTGTCAGTTTTATTTCATGAACTCCGTTTTCTTCGTTTCCGCCTACTTTTCCCCTTTCCTCTTCCAAACATTTCTACATTTCAGTGCTTCATATTTCATCTGCACACCGGTCTGAGGGCAGGTGGTGGTATCGGGGATGAAATTGAAGCGCCGGACGGAGATGAACGGGAAGGCTTTCGAATAATGTTCGATTTGACGTTCTTCTTCTTTGTGATCGTCATCCTGTTGGCCATCATCCAAGGTGAGTGTAGGTTAAGACTTGATTTTCGGGTTCCAGTCCAATCGGCAGTGAGAGGCGGCACCACCTTGTGGCCAGTCTTTGCATGTCCACCAGCTGGACCTTTGTTTCTTTTGGGAAGGAACCAAACCCGACCGTCACTCTTAGCAAAAACGTCTTTTGTTTTGCTTTCGTAATGGCGACATGTACACAAGAAACTAGTGACATTCGTATGGTATATGACGATTTGTTCATGCTTGATTGAAGCCGATAAATCACATGTCGTGCTCCAGTTAGAGATTCTCAGCACGTCCAGCTTTCATTGCCATGAAGTGGGAACGTTGGAAATGTGCGGAAGGTTTCGTAACCCGGGACTACCGCATGGAATACAAAGGTTTCAGCACCAACTAAGACGACGTCATCAGTGCATTTTGGGTTGTGGTGTTTCCTCCGTCAGTACCTATCTTTGTGTAGTCAGGTCCTCTGACTGGTCAGTCGGGTACGACTCTGCGGTAATTCCGTTGGTTCATTTAAGGTTTGATGTCTAATCGAAGGACACATCTAACAACATGTCTACGGGCGAGTTATTCCACCCTCGGTAGCCCAGTTGAGCAGTCAGTAATAGGCAACACCATGTTCGTATCGACTTTTGTGTTCACAAAGCCTATCGTGCTGGCCCGTAGTAGGACACGGACGAAATCCCCTGGTATTGTGTGATCCAAGTCTTCATTACTTTTCTCCACTTTTTCATGCCCACCAGGTCTGATCATCGATGCTTTCGGCGATCTGCGAGATCAGCTGGAACAAGTGAAGGAAGACTTGGAGTCAAAATGCTTCATTTGCGGTATTGGCAAGGAATACTTTGACAAGATTCCCCATGGGTTTGAACAACACGTGGAGAAAGAACACAACTTTGCCAACTACATGTAAGTGTTGTCATCATCATCATCATCAACATCATCGACAGCATAACATAGGTGATTAACACTGATGCTTCGCTGCCGTATATTCGTAAGTGCGCGATTCTTCGTTGTACATCGACTGGAATACTTCTAGGGCGCCCAGACCTAGACACAAGGACGATTAGACTCCTCGGCCAAAGTCTTTGGCTCAAAAGAGAGCGTTGTTTGGCGGGAAATGCAAGTGCATTGCCATTTTTATAGGACAAGTCACTACACATTTTCCAACTTCCAACCGGAGGGCCAGGAGATTGCGTTGGTAGGACCTCTAACTACCGACCAACCTGGTATGAGAGACCCTGCGTATGTCACACGGACACCTCCCCAGTATAGCTCAATGCGTCGCGGAGGCACACAAACCGTCACATCACGGTAAGATCCAGTCTCTTCGTGACTCATGTAAGTGTTCTAATTACACATGGCTCTTTCCCATTGACTGGGCGCATTGCATCGTTTTGTTCAAGAGTGAAAATCTGCATCGAATTGTAGGGTGAATGTGAACAACACCAGTGGACACCCCATAGTGCACTTCTGCACAACATACTGTTGTTTTTTTCAACAAAAAAAGTCCTCTTGAAGTGCGAACAACTAAAAAATGTGAACGCTGGCATCGTCTTCAATAATGCCTATTCTTAGAGGAAACCATTATTTTGCACACCACGTTCAAGCTCCCGGTTTTCGTTGTGCTAAGAGTAACCCCATTAGACTACCACAAGAACGACGTACCCGTCAATTTGATGGCGGAATTTCGTCTGCCTGAATGAAAGTTGTACTTGCTATTGTTGCAGACTTTGCCGTAATCTCCGTTTCGACCACTCATGCGAAAGACCGCTGGATTTTTACAGGACTGTAACATGTATATAAATAGTAAAGTCTTGTTTTCCGGCGATGCCTGGTATCATAATTAGCTCTGGCAATTGCGGTTGGTGTATTTCTGGTTTATAGCGGTTTCGCATCTTACTAAGTGCCGGCTCGTCTTTTGGGTCTGTCCAAGTTGATTGCCGACGAGGTGGGAGTCAATTTGAATGCCGAACATGAGCAGCCCTGATCAAAAAAGCCACATAAACACTGGTACGGAAGCACCTGATAGGCTCACTTTGGTAGGGCAAACAACAGGAGTTTTCGAGGACCGCCTTCAATTGGTTTGAGGTGTCTCCACCTACTGACCTGAGTTTCTAGGATTTGATTGCGCCAAATTTTTTCTACAAGGGTACCAATTCTTTTTTGGAACAAAAGCGAAATTCGCATAAAAATGTCAACATCGGGATGTTCTCCTGATGCTCCTGTATGGGCGTTTTCAAAAGGTGAGTCAGTCGAATCACGTGTCTGTCGAATACAGCCATGCCTCGACATTACCGTGGCCCGCGTAACGGATCAAAGCATGTGGCGTGCAACTGCGTGGGTGGCTGAACCACGGCACGCAGTAGAATGTCGAACAATATCGTCCAAGCCAATGGAAAATGTGGGCACTTACAGTTCTTGTCTCGTTCAGTAGATGTACCTGCACGTGCAATCGTTCGGTTGAGTCAGTGTATTGATGCTGATCATGTCCAAAATACAATGACCGGTAATAAACACGGAACCTTTATGTTGCGGCAATAAACTTAACAGACTTACAGGAAAGATGGTTTGTCCATTTGGACGGTTGTTTGGCAACCACTCTGGATAAGGCATGTGGAGTGAAATGCAGAATGACACGATGAAAATGTGAGTCACACACGCATGCGAGCCGTGTGCGTCGTATGCCGGAGGGCGAGGCATTTGCCTTGCGTAGCCCTCTTCACTTAGCCATTTATTGGATAGACACGTCCAAGGGACGGTCAGTTCATGAATTGGCCAGGAAAGATGAAATCTCTTACCAGTCAACTCAGACACGTTGACAGCTGCCGTCTTGTCGAATGGGACTCCGGAACGAGAAAAAACCAATGGTTGGTCCCCCTATATCACGTAGCCAATGACGATCCCGCTTCAAAGTTATCGTCTTTACTGCGTAGCTCCCCCACCCTCTGTCATACAAGACAAACAGAACCATTTAACGTAAATGAAATGATAGGGTCTTCGCATCCAACCCGTCACTCTGTTCTGATTCCTTTGTTCTCCTAACCCTTGGTAAACGCGGCCGTAGCAGCCAGAACCACTGTGGTTCAGTGCATGATTTGTAGCTGAAAAACCGAATTGACTGAACTGCATGCAGGCCGCCAAACCAAGGTTGTCTCTAGCATTCAATGAATGACCACAGATCCTACTGAATGTTTGCGCAGGTTTACCTGGGTACGAAATTTTGTTGTGTTAGTACACTCTCAGTTTCAAAATCATAGGATCTTCCTAAAGAATTTCAATAATCTCTTGAAACTTTTGGAAACTGTGGAGAAATTAAGAAGCTGATTTCTGAATACTGGTGTGGGTCATGAATCCATTCGCTGTAGAGTATGTTCCGTTGGGGCTTCACACGTTTTCAAGAAAAGTTTAGCTCAGTTTAAAATGTTTGCTCATCTTGGATATAGCGGTTTTTTTTTTAAAGTAAAATAGTGGTTTCATTAGCCTTCGGGCACTCTTCTCACACCTTCAAGGTGAATGGTATGTTCCATTTACTTTCCCTGTGAATGCAGAAAAAACTAGCTTGGTGAGAAAAGCTGTGTAAAATATTGGAGGACTATCATGCTGAATACTCACTCAGAGAATAAATGTCGCTTTTGGCTCATGACGCGTAGGTTTGAGCTCTGTTTTCTTTAAGTCTCGTCATTCATTGTTTGTGCTTTGCCTGAAGGCCGTCTTCGTTTTCTTCATTCTACAGTTCGTATAATGTCAGTAAGCTGAGGTACTTTTCATCAGTGTCGATTTGCCTTGTTTATTGGGAGTTTTTTCCTTGCCGTTCAACCAGCATTTAATGAAGTTTGAACGACAAATTGTTTTGCATGATGACGCGACCCAAACACGCTCATTTTGTTGATAACAGAGTCGCTATCTGAAGAGTTAAAGACGAAATGTCAACATCTCCATAAGTGTCTTCTGATTCCCTTGCTAAACTAGTCACTGTCGGCTGAGGTGTTCGAACGCCCAGGACCTGTGAGACAGTTTTTTGTCCAGATTGATTACGCGCTAGCTTTTCTGGCGGCGGGCAGCTGAACGCGTTGGATAGAACACAGAAATAAAGGTTTGTATCACTTCTCGCAGTGAACCGAATTTCACTGCTGACCCGATACTCGAACAATGGCTCTGGATGGTCGGCCTTTTGTTGGTGCCGTATTTTAATTCAGGATGATCGCACGCGTTAGTTTTACTATCCACAAATAATCCAACTTTCGTTGTCCTAATTTCGTCAATTGTGTTGGTGTTTGTACAAAACATCTTGCTTCGTTACACGTTTCGTAATGAACACACTTACGTCGCAGCTTTTCGGCAAAGCCACTGTTTTCTTCGAAAGTCTTGTTCATTTTAGGAGAGTGCCTTCGTACTACCTTTGAACAAAAGTATGGCGGCTGGAAGCATCGCATATTTAGTGTCCGATCCACATTTGATATTGTGGTGCACTTTACTACACACACACACACACAAAGAATTCAACAGATTTACCGAGTTTATATAATTACGACTACGTTGCAGGCTTTCTTACCCGGAGGAGACTACCATGACCGTCTCCTGTTGTCCACCAGGGTTTTCAGTTACATCAAGTTGTCCCTTTTTTTCCATTTTTAAAGGTACTTCTTGATGCATATTATCAATAAACCGGACACTGAGTATACTGGACAGGTGGGTAAGATTCTTCTGGGATCATGACGTTTCTTAGTGTAACTTTAGCATGTTTTCGATTCAGGTCACTGCGAAATATCATTAGTTTATTCCAACTGCATGCTCCCCAGAATAACTGCTCCTTATCGGCCCAAATGGGACTCATCTACGGAATTCTCGCAATAGCGATATAAATCGAGGCCATGTCATTCCGTAATCAGCGACAAATAGAAGAGTGGATATCAATGCTACATTGAAATTGGATTTTATTTTGCGTATAAGCACACGATTATAACACCTCCACTGTTCTGGAGTGACTGTTTTCGTTCAACGGTGGATTAAAGGGTATTTTACTTCTGGGCACATTATCGACTGCTGTCCCCTGTTTACTAGATAACTGTTTGCTTAATGGATGCTTCAAATTGGCGATGACTGTTAAAGAATGACTTCAACTTTGCCCCAATCATGCTAGTTGAGCGCGGAGTATCGGTCATCGGTTCATCCGGTTGGGGTGTCTATGCGCACCAATAACACAGATTGCTATTGGAAAAGAAAACGGGGGAATACTGAAGTGGTGGTATTCAATGGACCAGTGAAGTGCACGAAATGCAGATCACAACGCAGCGCAGACTGTAAATGGACCAATCGAGCTGCGAGTAATTTAACCTTCAGATAATGTATTACGTTGAAGAAATCAGGTACCTTTCAGAACCATGTATACCTAAACAGAAATAGTCAGAAAATACAAATCAGTTGGTAAAATCTGCAACCACAAAATGCATCCGGGTAGCTAATGTTCCGACTGAAATTTTACTGGCAGTTTGAAATCAATAAAAGTAACGCAATGCTCACGTAGACATTGTGCAAATTGGGATAAACTGTTGCGTAAAACATGAGACTGATTCTGAACACATAACAGACGTCATCGCCATCACTGAGATTGGTGGTTTTTCCGTCAGACCTTTGCAGTGTTAGTCACAAACTTTTGCCTGCATAAATTGGGTTGTCTGTATTAACTATTCTGATTCCCCTGCTATACACCAACAATTTTATTCGCACTACAGACTACTGCCAGCTGGTACTTTCATTTGCCCATTGATTTCGTGATCTTCTTGGGCCCCATCGCACGTGATGCGACTCGAGACACAGCATTAGTTGGTCCCACTTAATGTGGAAAACTTCACCTTCAAGATGACATTCTCTCAGAATAGTTCTATCAACAACATCAGAGGCAAGTCAGGGAAATGCAAACGTTGGCTCACCGTATGAATTAGATAAAGCGCTCTCTTGGTGAGCAGTCGGTATTAGACTATTATGTGAGCAACCACATAAAATGCATGTGCAAAGTATGGCTATTTTTAGGGTATTTCATCCAGTAAAGGATCCATTATCTAAGTACGGGTCTTCAACCTCTGTTCCCCAGTTTTTGTGGTTAATTCCTGTTGAAGATATTATTTCACAAAAACACTTCGTTCATCGCACTTGCTTCATACACGTATACCCACTCATGTATACTCAACATTCATGATTACCACTTGCATACCAACTACTGAACCATGGCGACGGGGCTTTCTACGAATGCTTCCCATCGCCTTTTTCGAGTTCATGCAACAAACAACAAAACATCCTTATGAGTAGCGTGTTACGTCTGGGCAACAGCGATATCTCGAATATCGTCTGCTGCAGCACATTCCGTTGAAGCGGGCCATCACAAGCGAGAGATTCAGGTGGACTCAGTTGAGTCTCCCGTCAAAACCAAATTCGTGTGCAAATGAGAGTAGTTGTCGAAAACAACTGTTTACCTAAAAGTACTGTATCCGAGACCTTACTGCTCCAGTGTAAATAGACTGCCTCTTTTGCCCGCACGTTTCCCGAACTTGGGAGTACCAATTCGACGTCAATACCTTGTTCGAACTGAGGCTCAAACTTGAACATTCTCGTGCATTTTGAATTTTTGTTTCTGCAGGAATCCTATGTATGGGAATTATATCAGCAACGTTGTTGGGATTTCTTCCCCATCGGCGACTGTTTCCGAAAGCAATATGAAGAAGAGCTGCAACCGAAGTAACGAGATATGACCACGTGACCGACGGTCCTTCCTTGGTACAATTCGGCCTACCCGTTACCTGCCCTCAACCAAGAACTCTGATTTGTGCTAGTTCCTTCTAATCCCTAGGAAACCAATGCGCTTACCCTTGAGTATACTTTCTCTTTCCTGCTCCGATCATTTATGCTTAGTTTCGACACAACTGCGCCATGTTAATCCTCCGCTTTCATCGGACTTTCACACAAGTTTATCCATCATTTTTTATCCTATGTGATCATCACAGCAACTCAGTTACACACATCTACACACCTGAACGGACTCACTTATTGGAGGTATCCTATCCAACTAACCCATTTCGGCTCACCATCCCGTTGATTTCTTTGCTGTGCTGGTTGTAATTTCTGGTGAGCAAACTTTCCTCTCTTTAGTTGGTAGCTGATATCTCCCATAGATTTCGCGATTTTATGGTTTTACCTCCAAGTATATATACAATGGAAATGACCTGTCTTCTGATTTTGTTCAGTGCTTTCCACCCAGTCGTTAATATCCAACAGAAAGACCGTCCAAAGAGGGCTCATTACTGGTGAAACTGCGTCGTGACCTCACAAAGGGAGGGGACCCAACACCAATATGTCACTCCTCGAGATGCAGCACCGAAATTGCGCAACCTAGTAGAAGACGCTTGTGACGCTTCACTGAGTTCTGTTTTGGGTTCCGTTTTCTTGGATGTCCCTGTGTGCCGAGTGGTGCCTACCAAAGTCTTATATGATTTCTCCCTTTTTCCCTTTCCCAATGCAATCTCGCTCAAAATTCCAGCTTAGTCTAACCGAAGCTCCAACTAAAATGGCAACTGACTGCCATCAAAAACCAGAAAATCCCTGAAAACTCACCCTAGTAATCGCAGTCAAAAAAGTTTACCATTGAAACGTCAGCAACATCTAGTGGTTGTTTTGTTATACAGTTACAGTCCCAATGTCGTTTACTGCAGCAATAACTGTGCCCACTTTTTCAAAATGGCATCTTAAATATTCCGCCAAACACTGTCAGGTAGAAAGTGTACCCGGAAGAAATATTACTCACCTGAATCTTGACTACACTCACTAAAAACGTCAGGTCGTGCACGAATATTCTACAGCACACAAATGTCATACGGTGACCAATGCCAGTACTATAGTGATGAGTAACTTAGGTCACGTGGAAAGACCTCACACTTAGTTTGTCCTGCTGCAATGGAATGACAAGCTCGAAACCCAGTTTTAGCTTTGAATTTATGATGACTTTTAAGTTGTTTTAGCGAGTTTAGATGCTACCTGTTCACTAACCCAATGTTCGCGCCGCCCTTGTTGAGGAAATCGATTATGAAGTAAGTAAGCTTGCATTTAACCAGGAATGTTCCAGTTTCAATCACTGTGGTATTTTTTGAGAATTTCCTAAATAACAGAAAGTACGGAATTCGAGGTTCAGGTTGATGTTGGTAAAAGGGGGGGAGGACTTACCTCAGTTTCATCCTGTGGGCCCACCAAACTGGAGTCGTCATTTACGGTGAATTGCCCGGGGAGTTGAAAGGTATGGATCACCGAATGTTCACTTGCATCGCTGTGTCCATGTCGTACCAGAAGTTCTTCGGTAATCCGCCTCATAAATCCATGGGTACCGTGGAGACGCAAGACAAAGGGCAAGCGTGTAATAACCTTGTTTTTTCCACATGCATGGTGTATCCCTTGGTGTGAGTCGTCCTCGCCAAAACAGTGAGGATGCCAATATCTGAGACAAATGGTCTTATAGATGAAAATAAGATCTATGCGAACCTATGTGTAATCAAGGACGTATACGTCAAAATACGAACTTCTGTTTATGTCGCCTCGGCTGTGTAGGTTCGATACAAACCTATTCGCTGAAAGACCCTGTTTCGGATACAGGAAGGCAAGCCCACATTCTAGAGTGGGCGTATAAGGTTAATACTAGCCTCCGCATTGTGTGAGCCGTCCAGCTCGCAAATCCACGCATTCTTAACCATATTGAATAATACCTCTTCGCGATCAGACCTGTGGTGCCGTAAGGAGTCTCTAGGCCACCACAGGTCCATGATCAAAGATCTCCTACCACTGTTTCCTTAGGTTTCAGGGGTTTACTGGTGGTGTAAGCATATTGGCCCTTGCATTTGCCAGCGCAAGGGCGCTTGCTTCTCCCGTTGGCTATAAGATGGAGCTGGGCATTTTCTAGAAGTAATACTTTTTTGGGATGAACTGGGCTTGCAGGAATAACAAATGACTGATATAACTGAAAGAGGTGAGGTTTTTAGCGTGCAGATTAAACAGCACCGGAGATAGTACCGTTTGCTGTGGCACCACACATCTCAACACGAATGGCAATGAGTGAGCTCCATTTAGTTCAATAGTGAAGGGCCGGTCTATTGGAAAATCCACTTTGTAAGTCGCCAGGATGACCGAGGTTCTTTACACTTGAAGGATTTCGACCGGGCAGTTTTAAATCATTAGATTGGAAGTCGTACTAAAAGTGACGAAGGTAGCATCGACATGACAGTTTCTGTCCACTCCTCTCGAACCGCTACAATTGTGGTTAACCATGGTGGCAATGCGAGAAACCCGTATCGAACATCAGCGATCAGACTGCTGTTTTTCAAGCGTTCTATCGCTATACAGTTGATGCATTGGTTCCATGAGTTTGGCAATCCCCGGTTTAAGTCTTCCAGACCGTCCTAACCATTTTTTGAAAATGACATGTGATTGTTTTCTCGGCACAAGTTACAACGACCAAACGCAGTTGTAGAGGAAAAGTTGGCGAGTACTGTAGTCAGTACTGTTGCAAGATGATAGCAGTGAGGACATGTTGGCCGCCGGCACCCCTATCTTTATGTATATCCGGCAATCGTAAAATACCAACAGTCACTGCGTATTGCAGAGAAAGATGTCTTGATGGTCGAAGTAGACGTCTAATAATGGCGCTTGGTCTCATGCTTTCACGGTATTAAGCTGGTCAATTATTCATTCAATTGAGGATCTCGCGTCGGTGGTTCGTCACTTGTGTGACATGGTGTGCTATAAGTTACTGCGCCTACTAAACAGCGATACCCAAAAGAACCGGTAAGAAAGAAATCGCTCTCAGATCACAAAGCCATCCTAAACGAAAGCCTAAAATAAGTTTAGTCGGCGGCATGGCAACTGGGGTGGAAGTGTACTCAAATGGTACCCAATAGTTTACACATACATGTACATGTAACGTTGATTCAGCTAAGTCGACAACCGAAAGTAAGTGTCTCCTGAAAGTCTGAAAGCATTTTATATCGCTATATGGGCAGTTCGCAGTTATGATACCCCATAGCTAGCAACAATACCATCAGCAGTCGTTTTCCCACGATAGCATCACAAAAAATCCCTAATTCCTAGGAAAGGTTGTCACGACATTTTTTCCGGGGATGACGTAGACTTTCCTGTTTTTAATCTGTGTTCACCTGGTAAACTGGATCATTAGAACCACTTGCAACGGGTCAACAGTTCTGTGTACATACTGTCAATCTCCCGGAACCATCTACAAACGATGGCGCCTAGGTTTCATGCATCTTATGCCCGGTACAGGGCGTGCATCCTCTATGAAGGGACCATACCTACCGAATTGGAAGACAGGATTTCGCCAGGTCGACGAACTAACCCATACAGTCGCTGTTTTGCAAACTACTGTGAATCTAGCTTCCCAGTGCTGGCTGTTTGTCTCCCACGTAAATGCTTCATTTACAAAAATGAAACAGAGCTTATATACGTAACAGAACTTTTAAGTACGAAGTGAATAACGGAGGCCCCAACATGGGTGCTTAGGGGCATTGTTCGTTGCTCTGCATCGTTGTTCAAGGTTTCAGCCATGTGTGGTAAGTTAAGACGCCTAGGAACCAGGTAAAACCGCATCCAACGAGGAAATTTGGTTGTTTGGTGCGGCAGTGACGACATTGGAAAGGCCATAATTCAAGGCGTTGGCATAATTGTAGATGAATCCATGGGTTCACGGATTGATACACAAAATCGTGACTTTCGCCCATGGTTCCCGGGGCGGGCTTTTTTCTTGTCGACCAGCGGCTTCCATTCGCCCTAAATTATTGAGTGGAAAAGGGTGTGGCAGCGCCTGTTAAGTTCTCAGCTCTTAACTGTAAGCTCATCAGCTCAATGACTCACACAAAAAGCAACCGAAATGGATTTAAATTGGGTTCTAGATGTAGCGTCAGCAGCCACGGGAGGAGGGTTATTTTACGTACAGTTGTCCAGTAAAGGTGCGCGCTCCGAGCCTGAAATATTTCCTACTATGTTTTCCACGTGCATTAGTTGGATCAACGGTAAAAACCTATCGGCCAAACCCTGATCAAGTGAGGCGCAAGTAAATATTAGGTCCCCTCGGAGGTGACGATAATCCAGGAGAAATAGTCTGAGTACCTCAAGACGTGCTTCGGAATCAACACGTTCGAGGCCAGCCACCACCTTCGTACCATCTTGCTAGACACGTTCAATGAGAGATAGCGTCCTTCTTGCATCCTGAGTAGACAACTTGGTTGGCTTATTCAAGAAGCAATCTGATATAACCCTTAGACTATCTGGAAGCCAATGTGAGTAGTATGGGGGAAGGCGTACCCTAATCATCCAAAGAACGGCAAAAAAATCTCAGCCGATTTTTATAGGTGGAATGAGGACATGTATGAAGAGAGTTAGATACCTCAAACCTTTTTGGTATCTATCTTCATGATGTCTTGTGGTCCATTATCAACAAGCACGACACATGCGTTTCTGAGTCTCCTCCGAACGACATATGGGCGCAGATTTCGTCATTCAGAAGAAGATGCTAGTCCATTAACCACTGCTTTGCGGCGTCGACATCCATTTGAAGGGTGCTGGTTTTGGAACTTCAAGATATCTTGTCGTCCGCAAAAAGTAGACGGGGGCTTAAAAGCGCATCCAGAAGGCTGTTGACGTAAACCGGAAAGAGTAGTGGTCCTGAGACGGAACAGTAAAGAACTACATTTGAGACCAGAGCAGAGGTAGTGCAGATCGTTCCGGCATTCACTAGATATATTCTGCTTGAAAGGAAAGCATTGATCCAGCGCAGAATTTCAATTAGAATCCCATAAGACCTGGTTTTGTGGGGGCAGGGAGCGCTTGGACCCCCATCGAATGTTTTTGAGAAGTCGACAAATATGTTACGCAATATAAGTCCTTTTTCTTTGGCATGTGTTGAGCTGTCCCTAAATACAAACATGTTCGTTACGCCCTGGCGGTCTGAGATGAATCTTTGTTGCGCAGAGGATATCAAATTGTTCATAGTGAGGTGATTTAACAGGGGCTTCTTCAGAATGCGCCCCATAATTTTGCACTACTCTACTTGCCGGGGCCTGTAGCTTTTGGGAGATAAGCGGAGGGGATTTTGCCTCCGTCAAGCGAAACCTCAGGTAGAAATGTTTTGCCAATGTGAGCAATGTTTCCCTCTGGATTCTCGGATGGACTTCATTTGGCCCCAGCGCGCTGAAGAGGTTTGTCTAGTGCAAGGGTTGATGAACATCTTCCTCCGTGAAGATAAAGTGGTTGCGCCTTGTCAAAGTTAGATATGATGGGGTCGCCGAGGCAGAAAGTAGGCCTGCGTGGCTTTCTCCCTAGCCTCCAGATATAACCATCGGACCGCTAGAGGGCTCCCTCAAAGAAGAGACAGTTAGCTCGCTTCTTTGGTGGTGTCTCATGTAGCTGTCTTTTTGAAGAATAGATGGGACCCCATTTCCAGGAGACGCCAAATCCTTTTAGTAGCTTCGAGTTCGTTCGATAGCGCCCTGGATTTTTTGGGGAAGAACACCACATCATTTTCGTGAATCGTTTGGGCAATCGCCATGCATGTGTCCTCTACTTAAGCTGGACCAAGCAGATACGCACTCCTTAGACGTCTACACGGTAGAAGTTTCGAATCCAAGTCTGAGGTTCCCGGTTGCTGGTCCAGTGGTAGATGAAATAGGGACCACATAGTTGTCCCTATGTCCCAGTAGAGCCTTAATTAACATTTTATCAACGGAGTGTCTTTCGTTGGTGATAACCATTTCCGGCAGGGATGGTAGTTGGCCTGCGTGACTTCTAATGAGTGTGACGAAATGCTGAGTCCAATCAACCTGTTGAATGACTTTAGTAAGCCTCGGTGCAAAATCCCCACTGGACCCGATGAGCTGGAACTACATCCAGAGGCCTTGAGAGCGTTAAATCTAACCATCAGCAAAAGAAGTGCGAAGATGTACCTTAAGTGGATGTGTTTGAGTGTTTTTTTTTGGGAAAAGGTCGTCTCCTGGCGGACATGGGGGAGAACGGTAGATGACTAGTAGAAAAAGACGATCGGTTGCAAGCGGCGGAATGTGAATGCATTGCAATGAGATGCAGAAGTGGTGTCGGAGAGGAAAATTGGGATGAGAAGGGCCGCATTCAGATATAAAGTAACCTCAACTGTCCTCTCGCGTTCCGAGAGAGTCTGAAAATTGGAGTAACCGTCCGTCAACAACTCAGCATTAGAGAAGTCTGATGTAAGCTAGGTTTCCGTAAGTGCGATTACGGACGGTCTTTCAGGGCAAACTAAAAGTATTGATGAGTATGTGGGCAAAATCTTTAACACTATTTCTGCTGCATCCGGCGATGGGGAGGAGGGCGTTTTTGCACCAACTAAGAAGTAATCAGGGTTGATGATTCTACACCGGATTTGATTCCAAGGCTTCAAAGGAGCTTCCATGGTGCAACTGCCCGCTTTCTGCAATGATGATTCCACTGTTTGTTCAGCTTTTGGAGTGGAGTTCTGTTTTCTTGGAGTCCGGTTGACGGCGGCCGGCTGTTTTACGGGGGGGGGGCGCTTGTTTCACTCGTGGTCGCAAATTTTTACGGTCGCTGCTTGCAGCGGTTGGAGTGTCACATTTTTGAACCCTGGATTCACCGTTGTTTAAAGATTTGTGGTGAACATGCTTTCGTTGGATACTTTGGGCCTTAGAGCGCCGTTTAGTCGTCAAGAGGTCTCTGTGAGACGCTGTCGGGTCGTTTGGTTGTTGGATTAAACCGTCGTGGAATATTATTTTTTGGTGGCACTTCCAAGAGACTCGTTTTTCGCAGATGGTTGCACCTTGAATCCGACAAGCAGCTTTCCTGTTAGGCGACGTTTATTTGGATATTTGACCAGGGTTGCTCATGTTCTGCATCCAAAATTGACTCCCACCTCGTCCGCAATCAACTTGGACAGACCCAAAAGACGAGCCGGTGTCTAGTAAGATGCGAAACCGCTATAAACCAGAGATACACCAACCGCAATTGCTAGAGCTAATTATGATACCAGGCATTGCCGGAAAACAAGACTTTACTATTTATATACACGTTACAGTCCTGTAAAAATTCAGCGGTCTTTCGCATGAGTGGTCGAAACGGAACTCCCATGAACGGCGTATTACTTACAGCCAAAACTTGGAGAGATCTTCATGCATGATTGGGTATGACCTATCCAGTTCATCACAGCCTATCTCCGCAAGGCGGAACTACTTCACTTGCTCTTGACGGACGAGCATGATCGTGAACTTCTGCACAAGGCAAATCATTTTAGTGCGTTGGGGTAAGAGGAAGTCCAGCCAAATATCCAAAACAACGCTTCGCCTTGCTTGGCTGGCCTTTCTACACGATGCTTTGCTGGCCACTCGATAAAGACGGCCTTCCTTCGTCTTGCAGGGATCGATTGTCACGTCAACCCACAAAGTTGATGACCGCTTATCTCTCGAGATAGTTCAAACTCATTGGGACTAACCATCATAACTTTCTCAAACACATGCACACTTCATGCAGACAATCCGAAAGTTTGATATTCTAACGCCAATCCTCATCCTTGCTCGCAATTTCCTCCAAAGCCATGGTGCTCAAACAAGCAGCGCTTATCTGAGGTCTACAGAGAACACTATGCAGGCCTATATTCAGCCCCATCGTTCTCGTCACACCCAATCTTGCCAAGGCGTAACTACGAACGGCCTCTAACCGATTTGGTCTTCACGGTGGAGGACGTTCG
>SJOL01006429.1:52627-88412 GCA_004794785.1 Opisthorchis felineus | reverse complement strand
CTCACTAGATCTTAAGGGTCGTGTGTATCAGGCTACAGTAAGGGCTGTGTTGTTGTATGGGTGCGAGACATGGCCTCTGCGGACAGATGATGTGAGGCGTCTCCAGGTTTTCGACCACCGATGCCTCAGAAGCGTGGCTGGTTTTTGGACGGCGTCAGCGTGTTAGTAACGAGGTGATTAGAAGATGGGTATTTGGTTGTGCAGCAGGTACTTCAATCGGGGAAAACATCCAGCACCACAGACTACGGTGGCTCGGTCATGTGCTACGAATGCCGAAACACGGTCTACCGAGACGAGTGTTGTTCTCCGTGCCTCCTTCAGAATGGCACAAAACGCGAGGTGGACAACTTATGACTTGGCAGAAAGGCGTGAAAGAGATCACGAAGAGTTTAGGTGTTGGTGTTTACATTTTTGAAGGATCTGAATGAAGGAGGGCAGTATCGTCCGCATACTCTATTCTGAGAGCTGACGTCACGGGAGCATTTCGACCCCTGAGGTTTCAGAAGCAGGTTGAGAAATTTCAAGCAACGCATCAATAACAAAGTTGAAGAGTAAAGGTGAGAGAGAATAGCCATGTCTTACACCGATAAACGTGGTGAACTCAGGTGAAAGCTTGCCGTACTTGTACGCGCCCTCAGGAGTTCGCATAAAGGGGATATAGATTTGGAAGGGACATCTTTGATCGCCAGACACTGTCAAAGTTTCTGACGATCGACAGAATCAAAAGCAGCAATCAGGTCAGGAAAAACGTTCAGCGTTGGACGTTTGGCGGAGTGGTGCTGTTCAAGAATTTGTCTTAAGGTAATTATATGGTCGATGCATCCTCGGCTGGCTTGATTCTCTTGAATCTGTCTCACCCGATAATCGGCCAATCTGCGCAAGGTAATGCCAGAGAGCACCTTCGATGCGACCAATACCAGGCTGATGCCACGATGAGTTTTGCATGACATTCTTGCTCGCTTTTTGTAGACTGGGTTGACGGTCGAGGAGCTCCATTCGACTAGTATTTTTCTCGCCACGGTTCTACCAGGCCCCCTCAAGCACTCGATATCAGACAGAACAGGGACGGAGAAATGTCGTGATCATCTTGAATAAAAAAGAACACCTCGACCACTGGGCTGAACAACAATTCTCGTGGCCACGCGCTGCCACTCATTTGCACCTTACGGTTGACTTGAAACTTAGGACGGTGAATCTGGAACCCCCTAAGGCGTCGGATATTTATGACTGCATATGTTCTGTCAGGCGCCACTAAGATCCTGGTTCGGATAACCTCCCACCCGCATTGTTCAAAGATGGCTGTGAAGTCCTCAGTCAGCGCTTGCCTGATCTGTTTACCTACATGTGGGAAAAGGAGTCTGTCCCAGACAACTGGGGAAAGTCGGTGACAGTGCTGGGCTCGTAGTGAGTGTGGCAACCACAGGGTATCAGCTTGATCCTGGTCGTAACAAGACTGTTGCCGTCACTGGTGCTTCGTCGCCTTACGGTGGCTCGTGAAACACCGACTCAAGAGCAGCAAGCGGGATCCCAGCCTGGTAGGGGGTGCGTTGACCAAATCTTCACACTCCGTCAGGTGCTAGAACAACACCATACGTATAGCCGATCCACCATCCTAGTATTCCTGGGTTCCCAAGGTGCATTCGACTCAGTTGACCGATCTGTTCTTCTTGACACGCTTGTCCATCAAGGAATGCCCCGGAAGTTTGTGAACATAATAAGTTCTTTGTATTCTCAGACTTCCGGACGTGTAAGAATATACAGAGAGCTCTCCAAAAGCTTCCGTACACAAAGCGGTGTCCTTCAGGGATGCCCACTCTCCCCATTCCTATTTAACTTCATGATCGATGAAATCATGAAACGAACGCTGGAAGGTCTCCAAAACCCCGGTATTCAAATAGCCTGTGACGAAAACCTTGTCGATCTGGAATATGCAGACGACGTCGTTCTCGTCTTCGAAGAGGGGGAGAAAGTGCAGGTATGTTTGGACGGACTGACCAAAGTTTGCCGAATAGAGTGCTGTCTTCAGTGCCAAATTCCGAGTGGCGGAAGCAGAGAGGTGGCCAACCCTTGACCTGGCAGAAGGGTATGAAGGAGATTACGAAACGTTTGGGTGCCGTCGGTGCTACTCGCCTTCCAGGATGGTGACCGCGTGATCCCCACTGCGCCTGGTTGGAGACGCTGGAAGATATGGCTGCCGACCGATGTCAGTGGCGTTCTTGTTATCAGCTTCTATCCAGATTGCCTGAATGAGTGTCTGGAGGTGTAGGTACCTCGAAATGTCTGTAGCTGCACCGTTGTTGCATAGTTCTGCTTCGAGGTCTTATCCACCTTGGTAGAAAGCTCCACGAATATTTTTCTGACGGAAATCTTCTTATGTCTTGGTTTAATCAATGGTGGGTTTGATCAATACACCTGGAGCTTGGACCAAAGCTTTCCTATCCCTCAAGAATGTCGGGTGTAATAGTTGAAAGTGGGTACTTACTGGACCCTTTGAATTATTTCGAGGCCACGGAAAGGAGAATGCATGCCACCTGAGGTTCTCCAACACTTTGGAACAACAACCCGGAGGCATTAATCATGCGATACCTGTCAGTTTTCCTCTACAGTTTCCAGGAAGCCTGTGAGGACATATGTCATACCTTCTGTCCCATCTTTGAGAGTAGAAGCCCTGGGCTTTGTCTCGTTCAGAAATATCCAAAATTACACACGAAATGCCAGCTATATACCCATCTCTGATGATACACGGCCCAAAAGCTTGGTAGTGACCAGCTGAACTGCTGTTCAAAATATACTGCACATTTGTCTTGATGACGTAATAAGTTGTGAATGATTGCCTCACCTTCCTTACATATAGTTCTGCGAGCTTCCTGTCTCGGTCGGTTAATTGATGGAATTGAGACAATGCTGTTCGACTGTCTTCGGACGTAGTACCTATCTTTCTCCTTTTTTTCAGTCGTTGTTGTGCTAACCACCTGTAAATCAACTCAACTGCCTTTGATTATGCTGACTACATACCGGTTCCACTTGTTTTATGAACCATTTTATGTATCTTAACTGTAATTTATTGGACTTTGGGTGGTAGGCTTCCCCTTTCCATTTTTTTGTTTGTTTCAAACCCAAATTTGAGAGCCGCAGCGAACGTCCACGCAACGTCATCCATTGTCTACATTGTAAACTATTCAGAACCTTTGATAGAGGGAATAATACATTTTTAGTCTGGCTGCGGCTACACTTGCATTAAGAGATATGCGTTTCAAACTCTAGCGACTTCTTTTGAAGTCGACTGAAAGAGATTTTGCCAGGAAGACCGGTCCCACACTTGTCTCCCTTGCCCTCCTCTGGCATGTATCAGTTCTGGTTTACCTATCTGTTAGTTCGACTGTCACTGTGGATTTTCTCTGCTCTCACAGTCTGGCCGACCCTACTCTGGTCAAAAAGGCAGTTGGCAATCTGTTCTACCTCTTCTCCTCGGCAATCCAACAGGATCCACCCGGGTACAGCTTGCTAAGAAGTCTCACGCTCTCCATGGTCCCTATCTATCGTGTCGCCCTGACACGCGCCGTCAAGGTTGGCATCATCGAGTCTGGGGTCACCATTGGCGGTTCGACTGGGATTCCTGCGGACTCGGCCGCCGATGTTGCACTCGAAACGTTTCGCAGCGTCGCCGGCTTAAAAGATGAAATTGTTCGCCTCTTATTACCTACTTCGGTTCCTAGCCAGTCGGCTTTTGGATTTTTGAGCCCTATCACGCTAAATGACAGTGCTCGGACAGGCGTTCTCCGTCTGGTTGAGGTGAGCTTTTCTATTTGAACCTGTTTGTGCTGTCGTAAATGCAACTCGATGGGCTTACCGTCTGTCCCCTGATAATTTAGAGCCAAAGGTGACATGAATGTCGAGCCTTTTCTTCTTGGCTGTCTCGGACGCGTAATAGCTCGTCCTAATCAGTGTGATGCGGACGCGCGGTAGTGAGGCAGAGGCCGTCAAATCGATTAGTGGTGTGACAGTCAAATTTGTAATCACATTTCAATCAACCGAAAGCGTACATCCGCTTTTTTAATGCCTAACTCAGTTGCTACCCTGAATACTGGTTTATTCAGTTCGTCACTTCCCACTGTTACTTTGGACAGAAATTACGCGAGTGCGCTCGGTTAAGTATTTACGAGTATGCGTTTGTCACATTTACCGTATGTTTCAGGCGGTCATCATACTACATTCACGGCGCCTTCCCAATTCGGACATCCCGCGGGAGAACGAGGGAGACATTTCCCTAGATCAAATTCCCGACATGACCAATGCACAACTCCAGGGTGTTTTAGAGGCCAGCACGGCGGCTTCCTCGGCCACATTGCTTCCTGGTGTTTGCTTGGTTCGTCCTCGTCGTCTTGGAGAGGAGGCCGAACGGTTGTTTTCCGGGCTCCTGGATTTGCCAATGCGAGGCAAAACAGGCAACAAACCGATAAGCCCTCCAGTGATGGAAGACGTCATGGACTGTTTGGTCAGAATCGCAAAACAGCGTCCGCAGTTTATGGATAGAGTGGTTCAGTCGTTCGAGACGGTCCACGGTACGCTCGCTGTACTTTGTTTTCTGCTGGACATAATCAATTCTAATGTCATCGTCTGCAACTTGAACATTGTTAGTAGCCACTAGGAAACAATCTTGGACTTCCTCATTCAAAAAACTTAGCGGAGCTCCTCTCGGTTGGAGATGAGCGCAACTTATCTACCGATAAGCTAGCCTTGACTTGTTAGTTAACCAATAAACTCAACCAACGGACTTAGCAGTTTCAAATCCAATTAACTATTCATGAATTGCTCACTGATGGGGATGTTTCTCAATGAGAAGCAAGTGATTTTTAGCTTTCCGGTGTTTATTGTTGGTAGTGTGAGGAGATTTTTGAATTTTCAATCGGGTTTTCGTCCTGTGAGTGAAGCCAGTCTACACTAAAAATCCGAGAAGCACTGTACAGCTATTTTCTCCTTATTGGGAATTATCAGCAGTGAGCATCTCACGTAACTCCGGGGCGTTTTGAACCAGCGACCTCCTGATAAGTAGTTTGCACACGTGATCGTTCCGCCATGAGCGGCTGATCAGCAGTGTGATTAACTTGTATTTGACCACGGTATAGAGCCACTCACCCTTCAATCGCGGCATTCACGTCACGTGGTCATGTGTTGGCTGGCTCCTCGATTGACCATTTCTCGGATCAAAGGTCCACTCGGCTGCTGAGCTACTTATAGTTTGTTGGTAGCGTGAGGAAATTCCTGGCTTTTCGGCATAGATTGACTTCACTTTCAGAACGAAGTCACATTTGTCGGTTTCTGTCATCAGAGCCTTTTAGAGACTTATTACTGTGAAGCCTCCTACCGGCTTTAGTGAGGTCAGTCACCTGATATTGATTTTCAAGTCATACTCTGCTTCGCTGATGGCTGACTTTTGCTTTTCCTCCGACAGTCACCCTACCTCCTCACTTCTCCGTGGTCCAAGTGGGCACCGTACGGAAGAAGTTGAAGACCTGTCTGCTGCAGCTTTTGCGTCATCCTGCCTCTGTTTCTGACTATCAGGGTCGAATCACTATCTTGCTGACTGATTTGGGAGCTACCCAAGCCGAGGTAAGGTGAATCGAACTTTTTCCACTATTTTCCTTTCTCTCAAATACCTTCCTGTTCATCTGACCGTATCAGTTATTCTATCCTCGATAGTTCTGGATCAATAACTCTCATCGTTTAATTCCGTGTTTAATCACCCAGGTTTTGTATCTCTATTCCCAGGTTGGGTTGCTCGTCCATTTTCTATGAACCCCAATGGGGAACCTTATTTTCGTCTCCGTTTTCATTACTTCCTTACTTTGTCCGGACACTCTGTAGTGCTAATCAATATTTTACGTTTGATGGCGACATTTGCAGCGTGCATGTTACACTTTCCTCTGTTCAATATGTTATGAAGGATATCGTATCCCTCGCTTAGCCCCTATCGGGCTACTGGCGCTCTTCTAGGTTCTGCTTTTTTTAGATTCACGAGTCATGTTTCATCTGTTGTCGTGCTTCCTGTAACAGTCGTTTCCTTCCTTCCGTGGGTTTATTTTGCCTCTCGTTGAATGTTCCTTTTGCAGCCATGATATTCCCTTGCTTATTTCGCCCTTGTTAAGGCTATCTATAGCCTAATTTTTGCACCAATGCACCAGCTTTCCTCCCTCCTGACTGCACCATCACCGATAACAACATCTTTCAGCACAGCTACCATCAGTTATCGGGTTGGTTTACTACCGCAGCGCCCAAACTCATAGAGAAAGACGGTTGCACTTTCCAACTAAAGGCTCCCACTCAAATACTCGATCTTGATCTGGCCGTGCCTGGTGAGAAGATTGTAGGTAATTTCAGATTCTGAAGGTACTGCGGCCTTCCTCTGATTGAGGATAAAAGAACCCTTTTATTCATCGTCCGGCTGCTGGAGACAGTTACCGTTATCAATGCCTGGGCAGTCCGTACACTTCCTAAGATTAGCGTGGCAACTACCGGTCGGGCGGACGCCTCAGTTCCCCGATTTTATTCGAGATATCTTGTCTTGTTAAGCATTTTAACAGCAAACTGCCTTCTCTCTACCGTTAGATAAAGGCCCGATATAGGTAGAGTTCAATGCTGACAGCACCAAAACATTCCTTTTTTGTGTTCAAGGTTGTTGCAGCCCTCCAGCGACCCTCCGATTTTCGTCACCTTCCTCCACCTGCGGCCTCAGCATCGGAAACTATTGACCATGGCGATGTGGACATGCGCCAAATGTCAGCCATCCGACCGGATCAAGCGGGGCGCCCCCCTCCAACAACTCAGCTTACTAGTTCCATCAATTCCAGCCGAATTTCTGCTGTCCCTACCTCTACTGCGTCAGCTCATCCAGATGTTGCCGCCTTGAAAACCCAACCACCCAGTTCACTACACACCACATCCACCGATCCTCGCTTGGCTGGACAAGCGAACTTTTCGATTGCCGATGTAGGCATTCCTAAGTGTGAATTCGCGAGGGGTTTTCGGTGATGTTTTCCTGGTTAAAAAGTTTACTCTTGCAGTTCATCTTTTATGAAGACTTGGAAGATATCTAGGGTGTGCTTCTTGAATCGTCCTCAAACCCTTAACCTATAGGGCTTGGTCATTACTCTTCAACCGCGCCAGTGTATATAGAGTGCTCACTCTAACGGACACGCATCCTTGCTACTGATTAAAATCGCCCCCTTCTCGGGAGCGCACTCCCTCGAGGGGGGGGGCAGGGGGCGGACAGGCCTTTTACGCTTTATATACAAAATTTTTTCGTGTAACTCTGACAGATACCGATTGAAACAACAACAGCGAGCTCGAGATCGCTCAATGGTTGAGGCACAAAACTGCCAACCAGAAAGTCCGTGGTTGGAATCCGACCCCGGCATTTCGACGGATCCTGTCTAGACCCGGGCAACCTGGCAGTATCTCATCCCTATTGGTTCCTTCTGGTGGCGTGGTAGCTACGTACCGAAAGAGTGCTGCAGTTGAACGACTGTTTGTTTATATTAGAAGCAACAAGTAGACGCAATTTCAGTGGTTTACCAAAAGTATTATCTTCAATCAAGTGGAAGATGAATCCAACGTTTTTTCGCCAATGGTTTGGCCGGCGCAGTTGGCAATTCATGCGTGATATCATGCTGCCGCGCGTCTGGAACCTAAACATCCATCATTCATTTGCCTGAAATTCCATCGGTTGTTTACCGAACCCTTCTGAAACCATTCCGCTAGTTTACTTTGCGCGTCAATTTTCAGTGTCGTCGCGATAGAGAGCGTGCACCGTGCACATGTTTTTTCGGCACAGGCTCCTTTGGGACACTCTTTAGTGGTTAAATTCTTGCTGGTGCCCGAAACCCCATTTGATTGTTTGGGTGGATCCGTTATTGCATTTGAATTCAACCAATGTTCAGGCCACCCGCTTTAGAGCTTTTTACTCCCACTTTCCTTGCCGATAGCTCACCTGAACCGAAAGCATTTTCTCCCCTTAACGGAAACACCTAGCGATGGCGCCAAAAGCAGGAGGGGAAAAGTGCTTACGTTCCTTGAGGTTTTTTGTGTTAGGGATGGACCTGACTGAATCATCACGTCTGAACAGGCGATGGCGTTTTCATGCTTGAGCGATGTGATTGGTTTGCCCGATGACTCGGACGACGACTCAGTAACTGTCCTGGTGGTCAGATGTGATGATTCAGATGCGTCCATCATGTGCTGGTGGGGTAGTGCTAGCACACTCGCTTCGTATGCCAGATTTCCGGAATTCAAGCCCCGACACGGCCAAAGATATGCACCGCTGATGAGCTCTATTAAGAGCGAAACTCGAGGCTGAAACAGATCGTTGTGGAGAAAGCGATAGTTTTCAGATGCAGATGTCCCGTATTTTGTTTCTGCATATGAATAGATGGTCTGGTATGGTGGATAGGTCTAATCAATGAGCATTGTCGACTCCTTGACCAGACCATGTTTCTTCGTAGCACCTGTATCGAACGAACCTTCAAGCTGGTTTGCCTAACGACCAGTTGCTTTGTAGTTGCTTACACAAAGCGTTCGGGGTGGTTCACTAGTCGGTTCCGTTTCCTTACCATGCTTGCTCTGTTTTCCCAGGCTGAAGCCGCCCTCAGGTTTGACGACGATGATGATGACGATGAAGATGATATACAGATTATCCGTTCTCGCCGTCCACGTGCTAAGAGGCAATCAACCGCAACGTCTGTTGCGGTTTCAACAAGCGCCTCCGCAGTGTCTACAACGGGTGATGCGGGGAAAATGTCGGTGGCGGGTGGCAAACTCGGTCAACTTCAAGCCGAGCTGCCCTCGGTGGATTTCGTCACAAATCGACTCGTGCCTCGGTTGACCACGGCCAATGTGGCCGATTTGGTGCTGCTCAGGTAGGTATTGTTTCAAAGCAGATTGTCGCAGGTGCTCTAACATTACTGCCTTCACTAAAGGTAGCAGCCGGATACTTGCTGCATATGCCGGTCTTCTGTGGGTCAGATGACTTGTTAAGCACGCCATAGCGCCGGTATTGGAGTAAGATCCTCCGTCAATGGATCCCACTTCGGATCTACCGATTGCTCACACTGTGATGCGGATAGGTGATGTTTCCTAGAGTTTCGTGGCAGTTAAGTGTCTCCAGTGTGGCCTGAATAACTGATGTTTCTCACGCCCTTCGTGGCAGTTGTATGCCGGATGAATGTTGAGGATGCAGCTTAACGCTCCATTTATTAAACAGCTGATTTAGCGGCATCGCTGCATGATGCGAACGTTGTGCACACGTCGTACAGTTTCACTTTTTCAAGTCGTTCTTGCACCGTCCACCGTGTCTGTACTAAAATGGGCGGTAACCAACTCCAGGAGGTGGCAAGTTATTTTGTCTCATATTAAGACTAAGTCATCATCGCAGTAGTTTCCCCATGGCGCTGGGCATTTCGTTTTTGAAATGATAAATATGGGTGCATCAAGCTGTTGAAGCTAGTGACGAACTGCGTCGCACAAATCAGATGCTTTCCTGCAGCAAGGCTTTTGTCTTGAAGCGACAATTTTCATGCTTGGGAAATAGGTTTTGAGGACGTAACGCACTACTCATAAGGTTGCTGAAAACTCTTCGGCGGCCCACCACCGGCTTTACCCTTCTTTGGGCTCATCAGGTAGGCACAGTCCCCGTTAGCCTTATGTTCTACTTGACCATCCTCCTCAAATTGGACAGAATTCGACGAGTACTCTCTCTCAGTTGGACTCAGTTGAGTTTCCTGTCAAAACTAAATTCGTTTGCAAATGAAGGTATCTATCGGGGTTTTGAGGAGTTAACATTACCACAATCGAAGTCCAGATGTAGACAATGACGCAAGTGTATGCCTTTCTGGTATGCATTAGAATGTAGCGGAGCCGATCCAAAAGCTTTTGACCTGTCACTGCTTGTGGACATCGTGAACGTCGATTGCATGTGGCCACAGCTCACTTGATAGCTTGTCAGTTTTACCATCTTTCGTTTGTGTGAAGTAATTTCAGCGTATTCCACCTTAAGCAACCATGACATCTGTCACAACCAACTAAAATAAACGTGAAAAATTTGACCAATCAACCGAATCAAGGAATCACCAATGAGTTTTCGGATGTCCTGATTACCTTCTACTTTCCCGTGCCCTCTTTTTCGCTCTATGACAAAGTTGTGGAAGGAACCCTCGATTTATTGTACAAATGCGTAAAGACTTTCACGTTGATTGGTAGCCTGATTGCATCAAGCGGATGCTACCTAGCTTCGCCATTTTTAGTTGATTATAGAGGACTTCACTTTCTGATTCAAATGATCTATAGTGCTTGGTATTTTCATTACGCAGAGTCTCTACTTGAGCGTGCAGTCAAATTTGATGGCGAGGGTCTGAGTGGAGTTGTTTTTTCCTGATCGGCCTAGTGCCAACGTTCTCCATGTATAAATCACCCCCATGAACGTGTGAGTCATGGGTGTCCAGTGGTCCATCAGTTCCACTATGCTGACAATGAAGTATGAAAATACTAACCAGTAAATTTAGTCGGGTCGACAACTGCCGCCTCCCTGAATGGGGACCCCGGGACTCAAATCACCAGTGGTTAATGACATTGGCAGAAATGGCCCAATCGCGCAGTCAGTGGCGCTCATGCATCAAAACTATCGCCTTCAATGCGTAGCTACCCAGTTTCCGAACAAACTGAACATGCCTTCGCCTCCAAGGCTTGGCTGTATGTCCCACACTCTTCCGTTTTCCGGTGATCGAAACTGTAGCAGCTGGAACCAATGTGCCTATGGTACACGGTTTATAGCTGATAAATTGATTGATTGACTATGCTGACTATGGCCTCCAGCAGTGTAGTGCGGTTGTCGTGCATTCTCAGAGGTGTGTCATGACGAAATCGTTGCGGGACTTTCCACGCGGCACGTTTTTACTACATGTATTCGTCAAAAGTTGCACTTTCTCAGTGTAGTTACACCTGAACTACATAAACGCGAGATTCAGAAAAATCTATGCGGTACGCGTTTTCACAAAAAATCGGCCATTTTTGGGGGATTTATACAAAGTGTGCGAATTCGTAGCTGTACGCCCTCACAATTCTAGCCTTCGTCGTTAGTACAATTATCCACCTCCCCCCCATTGAACTACCCCGTGAAGTAAATTTTGAACCTGCTGTCATATGCATACCCTTATACCCATCACCCTGCTTGCTTCCAGTATGGTCACCCTCCCTGATCAAATGCCAGCCGCTTTCCAGTCAACCTATACGCCAATTGCTGCAGCTGGTACTTCAGCACAAATTCGCCATCTGGCACGCCTGTTAGCCGTGCAGTTGGTTGTCTGGGCCGGAGAAGCCAGCCATCCCGATCCGACGGAGAACCTGAGCCAACTAGAAAGTCTGCTACGTCCGTCACAAGAAGAGTTGGAACAAATGGCTGGACCAGGGATCAAACGATCCTCTAAGCTGGATGGCTCGGATGCCGGAGGACTGAAGGATGGAGTTCGAGCCAAGAAACGCCGAGTGGTAAGTTGTTCTCATGATCATAACATCAGACTTCACCTCTCCTTTCTCCCTTTTTGCTTCTCTTATCAAACTCAGTTAGTTTTGCCAGAGTTCTGCTCCCACTGCACGGGACCGTAATGATAATGCAGAAGAGTATGGCTAAGCTTATATGGAATGAACTCTATCGAGGCTTCCGCACAAATACATGGTCGGAGAGAGGCATGAAGTATGTACATGAGCACGAACATGCAAGCGATAAACAAAGGTACAAAACAAAGGTAGTCTGCCGAAAATACCACGCGCTGTGATAAATTTTGGAGACAGACTCCTCTGAACAAAAGTCACCACAACAGTGTTCCTCACGTCTTCATGTGCGATCTCCGCCCTCGAAAACACTCAGTTTATCTATCCAGTTGTAGATCGTATTTTGGTGGCATGTTCATCCCATCTGCTGCGGATCCGTCTGCCGAAAAAGGATAAAACAGCAACGCATTGAAGACGATAGTCTAGTCACGTAACTTTCTCAGGTTCAGTGTTTTGCACTCGGTGGTTGAGATAAGCGATAGCCTTATTGCAGGAGCGTCATGCGTTGATTGATTGGGCCATGTACGCCAAAGTCAGTATCCATCGTTGTGTTCTATTCTGAGTGTCCCCATTCGGTGAGGTGGCAGTTGCCAACACGACTGAGTTTACTGGCCAAGGCCGTCACACTTTATTATCAAGTCATGTAGTAATCATTTGCTCGTTTCATCCTGATACTGACTAGTTGAAAAAGGCTCTATGAAGCAAAGCGTCCTCTGGCACACGAAACACGTAGCCTAACCAGCGTAACTCATGGGGTGTTACAAGTCTCTCTATTGTAGGATGGTTGCCTCCTCCGAAACTATCTGGCGTACACCGAAGTTCCCACCAGATCAGGGTTTCGGAGACACTAGGGATCTCTGTAAGCCACCTGCTCACAAAGGCTGTCTCCACTCCATAAAGCTTGATAGATCAGACCGATTCAGAGTATACTCTGTCCTTGCATTGAAAGAGGACGTCGTGCCGTCGCCGTAAGTGTCGGTGGACAGCAGAAGCTATTCTGCCCTTCCCTGCTTATGAAGTGACTTTGTGGTCTGCCAGTTCATCGGAACGTATGCAACAGTCCAGACGAAGGAACTCGTCTACCACGTCGATTGGGTGGTCAGAAATCACTCAGTCTTTGTCCCGGAAGCAGATTGTCCCCTGAGCCTTCGTAGGTGATGTCACTAGTCATGGGTCACATAGTCTAAGGGCAATCTGGTTGGTAATTGCGTGGGTGGGCTAAGGTCCGCTGACTTTCCCAACTGCGTTCATAGGTCTCTTCTGGCACATTACAAAACCTGTCGGCAGGCTCACTCCGATTAGCCACTTAATTTACTTTTATTCGCGAATATTTCTATATTCTGGACACCAGCCGACAGTTGTTTACCACCTTTGACTCAGGGTTGGTTTCAGTTGATGTGACAGCACCTGACTGAACGCCTGTCAATAGCTGCTCATGGTTCGAACCCAACGCCGGCATCTCGACTGCTCCTGTCTGGGCTTGGGCTAACCGACAGTAGTTCAGCCCTCGTGCTGCTTCCTTCGAGTGTCCGCTACGCAATGGAAATGTTTTACAGTCAAACAGCTATTTTTTATTGATTACACTTCACCCTTAACCGGCTAAAAGAGCTGAAATGAGCGACTGGTATTCACAGGAAACCCAATACGAACGGACTGTTCTTAGTAATTGGTACATGCCTCAAACTGCTTGTCTAACGGACCTTAATCTCGGATTCCGCGATTGCCACAGAATCGGTTTACGACTGACTCTGGACGCGATGACCATCTATAATATCACCCAGAACGACCGGCAGTTTTGTCGGAAAACACCAGTTTTTCCTGTCTCGTGTTTTTTGTCAACCCTATCAGCGAATAGCAGAATGAGTTCACGAGCCACTTGTTTCTTATTCCATTTTTAACCCTATTGTTTAAGACCACTGTTGGGGACAAGTCTGGTGCAGATAATGATGCGGAAGATGAAGACGCAATGATTCGGGCGAACGCAGCTCGTCGAATGCATGGTGCTGCACCAATGAACATTTCCACCGTAATCAACTACGGCCAACAACCGATCCCGGTTAGTTCGGCTTCGAACCTGGACAACACACTTTTGGGCGGATTGACTTCCGCCCCAATCCCCGGTCTGCCACCCATGTTCCCACCAAACGTTCCACCACCGGGTCTTGGCGGATCGAATGTCATTTTACCTACATTCGACCCATCACAGCCTCCCCCACCATTAGGCGCAGTGCAACCGCATTCCATGCCATCCGTTAGTTCCGCCTTCGGACCACTGGCTACGACCGCTCCTACTATTCCGGTACCCGTGTCGATTCCAGAGATTGTTCGTAAGTGCTTTGTAATTCGGCCTTTTCTATTTCAGCTCTTGTCATAGAACTAGAGTGATTGCGGTGAAATCCAGCGACTTCCATTCACACCAAAATTATTTTATTTTCTCAGCTCCGGCAAGCACTATTCCAGCTCGACCATTCTCTCTGGACGCGGTCACCACACCATTGCCGCGGGCACTTCAACGTCAACTGGCCCGGGATGCATTTCAGCGTATTTTGGATGGATTCGAAGATTCAACAGCACGCCGGATTCCTGTTGGTACTGACAATCAGTTACTACCTAGCATAGGAGGAACGGAACCGGGGTCGACAACACAGCAACTGTGTAGAATGAAACTGCTTACACGTTTAACCACCCGTCGGTTCGGTGGGAATGAGTTCTACAGCAGTGAGTTTGAATAAACCCATCTGAACACTACTCACCCCCATTCAATTGATCCCTACTTCGACCTTTTCTGCTATGTTATTGGGTGCAACTGCCATGCTAGTGTTGGCAGGTCCAATGCAGGTTTACCTCAATTGATCTAACAGCTACAAGCCTGCTGGAGGGCATGTAGGGCCCATTCACTCACTGGGTTCGCCGTATACTTTTATCGCGGTCTTTTTTAAGTCGATTCTGACTGATGCACCTCGGCTGGTGAATCCCCGCTATTGATGCCTTAACTACTACGAACGTCGCTTCATCGCCGAATTGGTTTTGTATGCTTTGCTGGTAAAATTGCCTCGTGATACGACCTCTCTCTTTCCCTCTAATCGGGCGTGCAGCTGGCGCTTTTGAGAAGTGCGACTGGCGCCCGTACACTCCCTTCCTAGTGTGATTTCATCAGCTGCAGTTGGTCAGACCAATTTCAAGGAACTGAGCTCTAGAACCACCATAGATTAGACCAAGACTCCCACCCAACTATGGGTGAGATCACCTCTTTCCATACACTCGCACAAGAAATGAAATCATTGCAGATGGGTTGCTGTACGAGAGCTAGAAATGGAACATGGTCTTCTGAATCGGTCCTCTCAGTCGAGTCAACAGTATGATGGACACAAATGTGAGATAGATAAAAAAAACATTCGTCTTCCGATCCTACAGTTTGAGTCCCGGGATTGACTCCTCAGATAAACTCTGTTGGTCCGTGCTTAATTCACTTCCATCACTTAGTTTCAGTGAAGTTCGATAGGCGCACGAACATTTCGCGGTATTTGTCATGTTAGTTTTTCATACTTATAGTGTCCACTGGACGTTCGCCTTCCCAGCTTTACCTCAAGCCCAGCTGTTCATTCGTGTCTTTCTCTGCACTCTTCCTCACCATTGTACACTGCCCTCCTTGTACTCGTTCTATTTAGTTTTGATTGATTATGCCATCAAAAATCTACGCCACGGATTCGAGCTCTTATCCAAATTACTCATGCAAGAGTATTGCCGTTTTCGTGGCTTTCAACTCTCGGAATTCGGTGACTTTTTGGTTGCTCGACGTCGACAATTGGCACGGTTGAGGGACAGATCTCGGAAACCCAGCACATCTTCTACTGGAGGTGCCCTTGACGATTCTGCTGATGACGAGCTCAAGCGGGGAACCGAGGTCAGCGAGCGTGAGCCAGAACTTTCCAATCCGTTGTCGGAGGAAGAATTAGAGCGGGACTTTAGCCGGGACGCCGCCGGTTCCGCGGACGATCAGGTGACTGAAGACTCTGGTCAGTTTCTTGACTCGCCAACTGCCTCGCCCAGGAGGCTTTCAGGCAGCAGTGAGGATGTAGATCACAAACAATCTGCGTTAAAGACGATAAAACCGGAACCACGCGACAGCAAAGCTCGTCTAGTTTTGTCCCCGGATGATCTTGGCTGCTTATCGTTTTACGATTGCTTGCTGATCGATGTACTTCAGCGACTCTCACATCCGGACGTCCGCCAGAGGTGAGGATGGCTTGCTACTCCCGTACGGTTGGGTAGCCCGTCTTTTTCTTTTTTGTTGTTGCAAATGCCACAGATGTTACATGCTCATTTAGGACATATTAGTGGCGGAGTTGAACAGCTTATCCTTCCGAGCAAAACTCAGGTTACACAATGAACCTCCCTGACCGCCTTCCCCCTGATTCCCGAGGGACAATGGTCTGTCATCCTTTTCAATAAACGCTGTTCGCCTCAGTTTTCATTATCGCCATAGGTAGCATCTGATCGACAACTCTTAACATTCATCCAGTCATAGAAGAGCAATGCTCCGGTTGGGAAAAATGAGATGGAGGGTGAAACTGGTCACACCGATTCCCGAGGTTCTTCGGAGATTTCTAAATAGCAGATCGCTAGGCTGTGAACAGCACGGAAATGCACAAAGCTTAGTCATCGTGCTAGAGCGTAAGAGCATCAGCGGGGCAGTTTTTCCACTGTTGTCAGCTTAAAGTTAACTTTTGGAAGTTGACGGACGCAAATAACGGGCAGACTTCAGCCAATAGCACCAGTGATACTGCGGATAAAACAGTGATCGAAAGTCGAGAGGGATATCAAGCATTTGGAATCGAGTTATACAGGAGCCATTTGCTCTCACCTTGTCAGTTTCGACCACCACATATGACACAGGTTCGTAACCATTGCGTGTTCTTTGATAGTGTCTACGTTTTCACCTGGGGCGAGATGGCTCAGTGGCTAGAGTGCGAATTTACTGACCGGAAGGTCCGTGGTTCGAACCCGACCTCTGTTTAGGCTTGGGTAACCTGGCAGTATCCCAACCTTCGTGCCTCCTTCTGGCGGCATGGTAGCTAGGCAGCGAAAGGGTGCTACAGCTGAACGATTTTTTCACCTGCCACACTGCAATCGTATTTTATGCAACCGCTAAACCCAATAAACCAATCCACCATTTCGGCTCCTCACCTTCCCGCCCGAACGATGTTTGGTTCCATTTTATACGCGCGTGAGAGTTGGTTCAATTTCCATCTCCCCAGTTTCCTCAAGCTGCCGCTGAGTTGGCGGTTCATAATATATGGCCCACTATGAACATAATGGGAAATAACCACCTCCAAGCTGTTTTGTTTCGTTCCACACAAGTGAAATGGCTCTTAGTTCGAAAGAGATTAGCTCAATCGTGTTCAAGTTCCATCGTTTTCTCCCGTCTTTTAGCTACTTCGGGCGCTTCCTAATAGAGGCTCCACTGCTTACTGCCGGTGCTTTGAGTGTCCTGAAACGCTATTGCTGGAGTGCTTCTCAAGCAGGCTACGGTTTCCAAGTGAGTTCTGATCGATTCACGTAGATGTTTCGCGCGTGGATAAAACGGACTTTTTTTCATTTCTGAGAGGCCCAACTGCTTGGTGGCCTCTGGATGGGTGACATCTCCTAGTTTGTTTCAAACTGTTTCAGGCATCCTTTATTTAAGTAGATTTGTTAGAAAAAATTAAGGCCCCGTTCCAACTGTGCAATGGCACTCAGCAGCAGAATTTTCGATTACACTCCGCAGCTGTTAGTTGTAGCTGGGGTCTTACGGTGAGACTAACCTTTCGCGGCCAAACGCACGAGAATTCCTAGTATGGATCTGACCCAAAGACTTCTGGTCAGTGCTGAAACAGGGATTTTGTCCTGTCAGTGGAGCCAATATGTGCTGAAAACCCGAGAAGCGGTGTACAGCTGTTTCATCTTTAGTGGGAAGCATCAGCAGTGCGCATCGCACAAAATCCCAGAGAGTTTTCGTCCTGTGACCTCCTGACTATCAGTTTGAACACAACCGTTTGGCTATTACCGGCTGATCAGCATTGTAATTGGCGCCACCCATCTTTTAATCACGGAATCCGCATAGCTTCGTCACACGTGTTGACTGGCTCCTCAGATGGTGACTTCTCAGATGGGAGGTTCACTCATCATGTGATTTATCCATTTTCATGAACTGCTTATAGATTGTTGTTCGTTTAGTATGTTAATCGTTTTTTCATACTTCAATCTCCCCATGGAGGGTATGTCGGATTCCGTTCGTCCAAGTTGGATTCGATCAGCTACCGATCCTCGCGGAGAACCCGCCAACCGTGCCAGTTGTAGTTGAGCACTGGCTAAGCTATTTCAACAATAGATCGTAAACTTATGGCCTCGTGAACTGTTTTCCTTTGGAATATTGCCTCCTTACACATTGCCTTTTTCCACTTGTAACAGGTACTTCGTACCCTAATTGAACTTCGTCCAGTCGGACAACGGGAGGATTTGTTGTATATGCTTCTCAACTTCTGCGCAGTCGATGACACTGAGGTTCGAAAGGCTGCCCTTTCGGCCACACGCGAGCTTGTTGCTTTAAATACAGGATGGCAAGATCACATCGAGGTGAGCCGTAATGGGTTGTCAACCTTTTCGCTGACCTTATGTACTTCTTTCATCCCCAACATCCACAGCGGAGCAGTGAATTCGATCGCCCGGTGCTTTTACAATAACCTCAGTGGCTATTTTACTCAAGTTTGTTAGGTCATTACTGCCGCTGAAGAATGTCCTTCAGCCGTATTTATGATGAAGAGTGAATATCACACCTTATGCTCACCATGCTTTCCGGACTTTGCTCTCTAGGCTTTCGCCATCAACTCATTGAAGAAACTGCTACAACCGCGACCCACGGCCGACATATTCCCGTTTAGTACACAGCCTGTTATCCCGCCATCATGGAATGATGAGGCTTGTCAAGCGTGTGCTCATCTCTTCTTAGGTTTGATGCCTCAAATACCAGCCTTGATGCACGAGTAAGTTTGCGTTGTCAGGCGGCAATCATTTTACATTTCTGTCTGTATCACATTCGAATCATGGTTAATTATTGGTTTTACCAAATACAATGTTCCCATCATAATGGTTCCCCTCCCCGGAGGATTTAATTGGTCTCGGCTGTGTGAATTTGTCGTTGAGATTTCCCCTAGAAAGTGAACTCAGTCCTTTCTGGAAAGCTAAAAAGCACTGTTCACCTAGCGAAATACACTCATTTGCAAACTAATTTGGTTTTGCGAGGAACTTACCTGGGACCCAGCTGAATCCCTCGTAGAAACTGAAACATGAGGCGGCCTGGTGCAGCACATTCAGTTGCCTGGAAACATCACAAACGAGAGATTCAGCTGGGTTCCAGGTGAGTCTCTCGCAAAACCAAATTTGTTTGCAAATGAGTGTATTTCGCTAATTTGGTGCAATTTGGTTTCAAGTAGAACATAAGGTTGACGGAAACTCGGGGACTGCGCCTACCTGATGAGCCCCAAGAAGGGCGAAACCGGTCGTGGGCTGTCGAAGAATTTTCAGCAACCTTATGAGTAGTGCATTACGAATACACTGTTCACCTATTTCATCCTTATTGGGACTCATCGTAAGTGCAAATCTTAGGAATCTTTAGAAAGATTCGAACTGGTAACTTCGGTTATTAGTTAAACACCATGCCATTCGGTCACGAGTGGCTGATCCTCAAAATAATGTAACTACATTCCGACGGATCATGATGCCACCCATCCTTTAGTCACACAGTTCACGTCACCTGGTCCGGTGTGAACTGGCTCCTCCAGCGACGATTTCCCAGGTACGAGAGTCATGCAACTAGTGGGTTTTTTCAATCAATGTTTAGCCGTGTAAGGTCCCTGTGCACAGAAAAAGTTGATCGGACAGTGGGCTACATTGAAGTAAAGGGCAAACTTTGGGGTAGTGGATATCCAGCTAGTTTGATTAGGCGTTAATTACGAAGGATGTTGGCGCCGGTGGTGAAACCCAACAAGGAATGCTGCTGTTATTCCATATAAACCAGGGACATCCGATGTCATTCGTAGGATTCTAACCACGGCTAACATAAGAGTAGCTTTCCGCTCTATACTGGTGTAATTGAAGAATCGCCTCCCTGCAAACAGAACCAGGGACTGTGTCTACAGAATTAAATACAACGACTGCACTAAGGTCTGTATATGATAAACAGCCAGAGAACTTCAAACCGGAAGCGGTGAGCACAGGGGGAAAATGAACAGGCCACCGAGAAACGCAGGTGAATATCGAGGGCTACTGAAAGACTCAACAATGGCGGAACATGCACTGGACACGGGACACAAAATAGATTTCTAAAGTTTTGAAGTTTCTGAAGTTTTGTGGCCGGGACTACGATTCACGCCACAGAAACTAATGTCTAAGCATATCAGGATAAACAGAACAGAAGGCGTAGAACTTGCAAGCGTGTGAGAACGGTTTTAGATCAGTCGAGCTGACATGTGTTGGTGTGCGGTTATCTGAGGGAGGAGTCATCAACACAAGTAACTTCGATCTGAATTGAACTTAACCTCACCCACCTTCCCCCCAACTAAATTGTCTTACCATTCACAAGCCCACAAAGACCAACAAAATCTACCAGTGGCACCCAAGGTGAATCATCAGTTGAAGCACCTTGAACCAGAAGATTAAGGAACCAAACCCGATAAAAAATAATTTGAAATTCCCCCCAACCCATCAACCGTAAGATTTAGGCAACCACACTAACCGACAAAACCCTTTAATTGACTTTCAACAATGATCTAGTGTGATAATCTGAAAATGTAAAATAAATAAATCGATAATCACCCAGCTGTAACACCCTTTCGGTACCTAGCTGTCATGCCACCCTAAGAAAGCACGAGGGCTGGGATACCGCCAGGTTACCCAAGCCTATACTAGAGAAGTCAAGATGCAGAAGTCGGGTTCGAACTACGGACCTTCCGATCAGAAAATTCGCGCTTTAACCACTGAGCCATCTCGCCTTACTGATTGGTTCCTCGTCTACCTTAAAACTTGGCCAACTTGGTGACCTGCTTACTCGGCCTGATGAAGCTTCTGTGTGAAAAGCGAAAAATTGTCCAGTTAAACACTACCGATTGTTCACCAAACCCTTCTGAGACGATAGTGCCCTTTTTTCCAGAGCAGAATGCCTATAGGTTGATGGACGAGACGTCAACCTCAATAGGAACTGGAATTCTTGTCCTCCCGCTCCGTTCCAATGACTATTTAATTTCCTCAGTCAGAATACATGATCACTGCCTAATGTGCTAGTTGGCGCCTATCCAGCTATGATGATATGTTTTGGGACGCGGCGGTCGATTTTTTTCGTCTACCTCTGACGGGGGTCACTTGCGCCGGTTAATGGGCCTTACGGACATGCGCTTGTGATGTATGTGTATTGTAGAGAACCAAGAGGTTTCCAGGAATGGACAGACTTGGTGATTGGTAATTGATCAGGTGGCTGTTGATCTGTTCGCCGAGCTTGGCAATTGATTTGCAGACGTTTCGTCACCATTCGAGGAGACATCTTCAGTGCGCTGTTGGGTGAGACATCTTCAGAGCACTGAAGATGTCTCCTCGAATGGTGACGAAACGTCTGCAAATCAATTGCCAAGCTCGGCGAACAGATCAACAGCCACCTGATCAATTACCAACTAATGCACCCGAGCTACCAATATTCCAACAAATTACCAGACTTGGTGATAATTTAGTCGTTGTATCCAACATTACGGACACATCAATTCATTGGTCCAGTAAATCGGTCGCTAGCAGCTCAGTTCTGTGGCTGTGCCAAGCTAGTATGAAGAAATAGAAACTCCTGTTGTTCGCATAGTTAGAAAGAACGTGAATAGTCACGGGTCTTTACTGAACTACTGAAAATCGGCGAGACCGATCTCAGGATGTGAGGATTGAAAGGGTTATGATAATGAAATCATGAAAAGGCGTTTAATTCGATTTGGTCAGTGGACGTTTGCTCAGCCGGTTCCTAAGACACGTGCGACAAAACGTCTACCTCCTCTGCTTTACGTCTTAATCGAAGGAGAAAACATTCTGGACCACCTATGGATTTTTTCCAACTTCGAATCTTCATTAAGCTGGCGGAACACTTTGATTTCTGGCGTTCCCTTCACTCAGTCATCCTTCTGCCTCGCGTCTAGTCCGGTCCTATTTGGCTATGCGGGTAAATGCTACGCGGTAAGTTGTTGGGCCCTCTGAAATGCGACAAATTGTCCAATATACCAGCATTTGTTTGCTTTTTCGACGTCGTAACCTTGCCATGAATCTCGTAGGGACTGCGAGTGGCGAGACATCGTCAGACTCGAACAAAAGCGGTCGATAGGTCAGTATCCGGCAAACCCTAGTTTTTTGTCCTGTGTCCAATCGATAAGCTTGTTAATCATAACATTTTCCCCAAGATACAAAAAATCCAAGTTTCTTCAATTAACCTTTTGACCGAATATTCACTATCTCACACGGCTTGGATTCTACATTTTCCACGTTCCTTCGTACAGCTTAGCTGAGGTCTACGTGGGTGCAAGTCCAGAGGTGAAACGCTGTACTCTTCGCATGATCGATACTCCCGTAAGTCACAAGCTATGCTGTATTTGCCTATGACTTTCTAACTCAACTGCATCAGTTGGCTAACGCTTGTCTCTTAGTCTGGTCCCTTTACATTTTGTTCGGTGACCGGTAAACCAGAGGCTGATGATTGACATCAGAGACTGATGTTGCTGTCTTTGATGATGATGATGATGATGATAGTAACTAGCGATACGTGATTGTAGACACCGGGGGAATACAATTAGGAAGCCACGAATGAATTCAAACCGCGATTTCTTCTACTCTTGCAATCTGAGCGTGCTTTTGATATGTGAGGTAGTATTGGTTATCCTTTTCATATTGTAGTCGTTCCCGAGTAGGGATCGTTTCAACGGAGTGTGCTAATCGGTTGGTACACAGAGGACACTCACTTCTCTTGAATATCTCATTGCATGCAGGCATTTCGGTGCGACCAGCTAGTGTTTACAGGAACTCGTTTCACCTGCTGAGATTCGACCATGCTGTTGCTTTGCTCTTGACATTTTCTACCGCCTGGTAACTTTTCTTACCTCCCTTCTTTCTCAAGATCCGTGAAATTGGTCTCTATTCTGCTGACTTGCATGACCTGGTTGACCAGTGTCCAGTCGGTGCAGAGACTCTCATAACGCGAATGCTCCACTTACTCACCGATTCACCGTCTGCTATGGCCGCCGCTCAGGCTGCAGCCACAGCCGCTGCTGCTGTCGCATCCTCCGCTGCTTCGTCGACACAAGGGACCACACCGATCTCCACTCCGCAGGTGTCTACCATCACCGGCAACTCTCCTCCCGTTATCATTCCTCCTAGGAGTCTGGTTGAACGAGTCTACCGTCTCTACCGGGAAAGGGTGCATGACATACGTTGCCTCATCCCCGTTCTCGTGGGTCTGCCGAAACAGGATGTGATCTTGGCGCTGCCACGTTTGGTACAGTTGAGTGAGAAGGTGGTGAAGGAGGTGCTCACTCGTTTATTGCATGGTAAGTAACGTCCTAGTTTATACCGACCCGGACATTTTATGTTACGCACACCTCTCTCTCTGTTCAGTTCTATTGAACTGATGTTCTAGACCTTGAGTGCTTTTTCCATATCTCAAAACATGTCTGCTCGATGGAATGAACGCTCTAGATGACGTTTGCATTTTATACAAACTGGGCGGGTACTCTTTTTACGAGTAGGCCGATTCAACCATTGCCTACCCCCATTTCTGGCGTAATAATGAAGCTAGGTTGGATTTTCCAGTATATCCATACTTCACGTTAATATTATGATGCGTGGGATCCACAGTGAGGAAGTGCAGTGGTCCTTTGGGGCGTTTCGTAATTTGCTCAGCCCTACTCACTACTTTCGGACGATCACTACCTGAGGCAGGACTAGTCGACTCCAGAAGTATCTTGGATACACGTCGCCCAGGCGCGGTGACCGGTTGTCAGATATGCACAAATCTCTATTCAGTGTCGATTCCAGTGACGCATTCTGTAGAGCTGCGTAGAGACTGATCTACCCCATGTTGTTCTCGACCGTACTCAGCGATGTTTTCACTTGTCCTCCTAGGCGGCAACGCCATCCTTGACATCGCATAGGGGCCGAAGTTTCTTTTTTGACTCCAGCATAAACTAGTCTCAGCGGTTTTCCACAAGACGCAGTTCAACTCTATAAACGTTTGTATTTGAAGTCGGTACGTTTCATTTCGTTTGTCCCAAATTCGTTCTCGACTTCTCCACACCATCCGATTTTAATTGTCGATTCCTATTCGTACATTCAGTGCCCCCTCCCGTTGCTTTCGTTCATTGTGATGTAGGTTGATCTTTGTTGGTCAACTCCTATCTTTATATGATTTAGCTCATTCCTATCGGACTGAATTTCCGGACTGTTACACCTTTGTAGAGTATATCAGATCACCCGTTTTCTTCAAAACTGCAAACACACCTTGGTTCCACTATCTCAATGATGAGGATAGCTTGTAACATCCTGTCGAGTGGTCGACTTCAAAATTTACCGTATTTGAATAGGGCTGAGAGATCCGGCAATCCGTAATCTGTCATTATGGTAAAATAACTGATTTTCTAAACTTTTCCGAAGCAATGACTTACTGATCGATTGGAGTAAGGGTGATATAGCGGCCCTGTTCCTCTTCCACCTCATGTACAGTTGCCTATTAGTTGAATGCATTTCTGTGCTTGCTCGTCCCTTCTTTCTACAGCCAGTGTATCTACCCAGTATGCTCAACCAGTCCCCGGTGTCCGAAACGTTGAGGATTCCATCCCCAGTTTGAATACGGAAGCTCCTCTAGGTCCCCTGAAACCAGAAGAAATACTCGTGGCAATCCATTTATTGGAGTTTGCCAAGGATCCTTCAGCGTCAGCCACGGACGGTAAGCAAAGCACCTTACCACATTACTGCATTTTTGTAACAACGGTGGGGCTCCGTGAGCCAAGCCACTATGCGTTCCCTGAAGATGTGAACACCCAAGGCTGCGTTTGATGTGCTGTCACGAACAGGACCTTGCCGTGCTGTGACGGTTTGTGCTTCCGTGCCCCATTGAGGCACTGGAAGAGCCTCTCATGCCAGTTCGGTCAGCGTGTATAGACTTGGCTAACACACTCTCCAGGTCCTCCAAGTTGGTGATCGGAACGTGTATGGTGACTTCTTTAAAAAAAATGTAAAACCCTAGTATTTCTCGCCAGGCACCACTACCATGCGTTTAGCCTTTTAAGCGAAAGCTCTTGGTTGATGACCCTAATCGTCCTCCTGTTTCGATTTGGGTGTCCTGACAATCTTCCAGTCAGTGATTCTACAAATTAAAATACTCTCGTGCCACAACAGCCGTCGCGTAGTGTCATAAGCGGGGTCATCTTACTTGCTGCATACAGCAGGACAGACAGGCGAAAACAGGCTACTGCCGACGCCTTTCTTCTTTCTCACGTGTTTTTCTTCTCCCCTCCTCACTTCATTAATCATACTGTCCTTGTAGGGACATCCGTTAGGACTGATAACTTCATTCGTCTTACATAGGTCACATTTGCTGGTCGTCCGACGCTGACAACCTCAGGCATCTCAAAACCAATCCTCTTGAAGCCCGGTTCGCACTCTAAATCAAACAGGGTAGCAGGTCTTTCCTGTTTGAATTCGCTTGAACTTAATGTGTGTTGCTACCCGCCCGGCCACTCTCCACTCATCCCCGGATGTTAACCTATGGCGATCGAAAGGCAGCTGAAGCAGGCTGTGCAGGGGTCCTCATTGTTCCAAGCCACCAGGCGGAAAGGTCTTTGCTTGACTGGATTCCCTTTGCTGACACTTCGTCAGGTACTAGAACAACTCCATGTGTATAAACGACCCACGATTTTAGTATTCTTGGATTTCCAGGGCGTATTTGGCTCTGTTGACTGGTCTGTTCCTAGCACCCATACCTGTCATGGGTTGATCCGGAAGTTTGTCAAGATAAACCCTTTGTTCCCTCAGAATTGAAAGCGTGTAAGAGTATACCTTGAGCCCCAAATGATTCTGCAAAAAACTTGATGTTCGATAAAGGTGTCCACTTTCTCCATGCCTGTTCAATTTTCTGATCGGTGATAGAATGAGACGAACGCTAGGTCTTTTTAACCCTGGTGTTCAAATGGTTGCTGAAGGAAACACTGTCGGTCTGGAATATGCATCGTTCTCGTTTTCGAAAAGGAAAAGAATTTATGGATGTTTTTGGATGAACTGGCCAAAGTTATTCTGTCATTTGGCATGTGTTTTGTATCCACAACGTGTAAGATCATGCTCCTGGACACTGAACACGCCATCTACAATCGATAGTCGCTGGGGGTTGCGGGGTGTTTTATATATTTTCAAAGTTGTATTCGTTCCGCTTTTAGTGTGAAAGATGAGGTCAATGTTCGAATTTCTAAGGCTCGGATCGTGTTTGCTAATTTCAGACACTATTGGCGACACCTGAATCTAGAGAGACATGTGTATCAGGTTACAGTACGGGCTGTTTTGTCATATGGTTATGAGACGTGGCCTGCGGAACTGGGACGTTTTTAGCTCTTCGATAACCGTTTTCTTGTTCCTCTGCTAATAACTTCAGATTGTTTGCGGCACTCGTCGTGAAAACCGTTCGCACCGCATTCAGAAACTGAAAATCGTGTACGTTTTTGAAAGCTGATGATAATCTCACACGTGGGCCAGCGGAGAAATAGGCTTGTTGTTTGAACCTCGAAACTCGATTTTCGAAGTGTTCAATCCTGCCAACCATGTAGTTTTCACTAGTTCACCAGTTTAGACTACCCAACAGACGGCTTAATTATGGTGGTCATATGTTCACTCTGCAGCTTCTGTTTTCGTAAATGTGTAGACAGGAAACGTCGTGAGTCGCAGAGCGAGTTCTTCACGTCTTTGTGACGATCACAATGGGGGACAAATTCCTCGTATACATCGTGCTTCGGGATCGCGTTAAATTATCGTTTGTGATAGAGCTTATGTACTACTGACATAGGGGTTTGTGGTTCAAATCAACCACTGGTTTGGGCAACCTGGTAGTTTGTCAGTCTTCCTGTGTTTTTTTTGGGGGGTTTCATGCCAGCTATGCGCCGTTGAGCGGTATGACTTGTTGGTTTGAGTCCGAAATGCAACGGAATCTCACTTAGCCTCATCTGTTCTCTTTTGTTTTAGCGAAATCCACCAAGCCCTACATCAGTTTGCAAGCCATTCTTCACGCTTGCCGTGTATGCTTTGCTGAACGTCGTCTATTCACGCAAGAGCGATTGTCTGCCGCCATCGGACAACTTTTGGAGCAACCAACTTTGCCAACCCTGTTCATGCGGACTGTGATGCAAGCATTGGCGTTACACCCTCGCTTGGCCGGCTACGTCATCAACGTGCTGGTTCGCTTGATTCGCAAGCAGGTTCGTTCTAGAATCCCCGTTTGTTACGAATCTTGGAATAAATAGAGTAGCAGCTTTATTCACGCAAACGAACGCAGTACCTCACGAATACGAAACATCGAAAACTTTATGGATGACCTCACGATTGGTCAATGATCACTTCTCATATCTCTACAACAGAGAAGTGAGGAGATTAGTTGGGTAAACTTTTCAAATTAGCACTATCCAAAATAGGTGAATGGCTCGTGGGTTTTGTGGGTATGTAGCCTTGTCTGAGCGAATTAACTTGTACATGGCTGCAGTGAACTCAGTGGGTTTTCTTTGTCCTCTCCTATCACGTTTTGTTAGTTTCAGTGTATGATGACGTTGCTGGTTTGGCTCGACAAGCCTCCCTCCCAATTTTCCATCGGTAGTTTACATTTTTTATTCTCAAACCATAGGTGTGGAAAAGTGAGAAACTTTGGGACGGATTCATTCGGTGCTGCGTCAAGACGCGACCACAAAGCTATCAGGTCCTGCTCCAGTTGCCTCCAGAACGGTTAGAGGATGTGTTTCGGCGTGAACCGGCTATGCGCATCCAGGTTCGACGTTATGTGGAGAACTTTTCATCCGCTCAGGTGGGCTCACATTTTCCATCTGTTGTTCCTGTTTTTCCCATTATTAGGCAGCGCAATTTGTTGGCATCTGTGCCACAGCCGTTTCAGTTGGAACTCAACTTCAGAGAAAACTGGTATACTTTTCACATACATTTTGGCCATCCATGAATTTCCTTACACCCGTTATATTGCCTGAAGCTTGACGCAGATCTCCTCTGAGACCTGTTCGAGGATGATAGATCGATAATGGGGAGAACCACTCGGCACAAATGAAATCTTTTTGCTCCCGATGATGAATTTCCAGCGTAGTGTAGTCCTCATACTGTCCTGAGGTAGTTGTTCTGATTAATCAACACTCGGGTGTCACCCATTTCAAGACTCATCAGCTGTGCATTTCCTTGACCGTACCGGCATCTGAATCCCAGACATCTTACATGCAGGGCGAGCCTGTTACCACTACTGTACCAGTGCCCGCTGGGCGCACCAGAATTATCACGTACGAACGTGCGACCATGCTGATGCTTCAGCGGTGCGATTGGGTTGTCTTTAAGAAACGGTCAACCAACCAGGGAACTTCAGTCGCAGGTGATTTGACTCACTATTCTGGAATGAATATCGGGCTGCATAGGACTTCTTTTATTGTGGGTTGGAGCTGTGCCCAGCTTGGTTTGTTTGTGGCAGGTGAACACAGGGTTACCTTCTTTCCAGTGTAGTTTGCCTCATCAACATCGGACAAGTTGTTGCGGTTGTGCAGCAGTAAACAGTTTTATTTCACAGCTAGCTTCCTACTTGGTGGGAGCTTTCTACTTGAAGGCAGTGGCAATCATTCTCGGTTGTCTTGTGTTACTGACTGACGAGCCCTTTGTAACCTTGTTTTGGTTTCTTCTCCTCCCCCTTCTAGCGTATACACATCTCCAAGTCAATCGTAGAGGTTCTCGAACGAGTTCCGACACCACCACCACAAACAATCAAAGGCGCTACCACGGCAGACACAGGATCAAAGGCAGAGGAGGTGCTTGAAATATCGACATCTCCTCCACCCAGTCCATTATCTTCCGGCCCTGGAACACCTACCAGAGACGAAATTCCGCATCAGGATCTCTCTGCTGCTGCCTTGGCTGTTGCGGTTGCGATGCTTGGAAACAACGCCACATCAACTCAGGCTGGGGCGGTCCAACCACAGCCCTACAGTCTACTGCCACGCCAACCTCAGCCGCATTCGCCTTCCACATTCAGTCCGCCTGGTGAAGCATCTGAGCATCACTCAAGATCTCCCTTCGGAAACGAATCATACTTGGCCAGCACAACATCAAGCATGGACCAAGAGAGAGAACGGGGGACCCGTAAGTTTATTTCGCATCAAGTGATTTTTAACCAGTTGCATCGGACAGTCACCAGCTACAACAAAGTACCTGAGGCAACTTGGAAAAATCCCAGCCATGGCCCCACAGATAGGCGAGATAGCTCAGTGGTTAGAGCGCGAATTTACTGACCGGAAGGCCCGTGGTTCGAATCCGGCCTGTGCATCTCGACTTCTCCTGTCTGGGCTTGGGCAACCTGGCAGTATCCCAGCCCTCGTGCTTCCTTCGGATGGCATGGCAGCTAAGCACCGAAAGGGTGTCACAGCTGAATGATTTATATATGGTCCCACAGAGGTTACTTGACAGCGCGTATCAGCACCAGACCTTTTTCATATTTGACCTCCTTCTGTATCTACAGTGTTCGCGTTTACTGGGTACTCTGGATACAGTAATGAATAAAGTAATGATCGTTCAGCTGTCGGTGCGTATCTGCCATGCCACCAGAAAGAAACATGAAGGCCGAGACGTTTCCAGACTAGGTTGCCTAGGCCTAGACACAAGCAGTCGAGATGTCGGGATTGGGTTCGAGCCATGGACCTTCCGGTCAGTGGTTTCACGCCTGGGGCATCTTGAGCTCATCTGGGTACAGTTGTGACTAACGTCTTTAGAGAAAGTCAACACTTCATGTTTACTGACCGTGGTTAGAGGTAACTACACCAGAAGGTCAACCATAAAGGTAACCGCAAATGAGGGATGACGAACAAGTGTTAACAAGTGATTCGTCAGTGGTGAAGCACTCACTGTATATTTTACATCTTCATTACATTTCTAATTAGATGATTTAATCGGGCCTGTAAAGTTTCCTAAAATGACTTCATATTGAAAATACACCTCCACACGGCGGCGTGCTCTGTTGATCAACCGACGATCGTATTATCGGATCTCGGTATTTACCTATATGCCTTCATATCTTTTACCGTTGTCTTGTTCTAGATCCCTCAGCAGATGATGACCTGGAGCCACCCACCCTCCCTCCAACACGAATTTTCTCAACACTTTCAAAATTGCCGGATAAGTCAATTCACTCGGACAACTCGGACGATGGAACAGCTCGCTTGCTTGAACTGGTCGACCAGACACCTTTGGATTGGTCCACCGAGGATGCTGATGACTTCATCCTACGTGATCCGAAACCAGACGATTCACGACAACCAAAGCGCCCGGTGGACTTGGAGAAGTTGGAAGCTGACAGGGTTAGTTGCTGTCTGAGTCCTGGTGCTCCATGTTCTAGCCGTTCGCACCCTTTCTCCAAGTAGTTTTGTTTGCCACTCCGCTTTACGAGTATGCCAGAATGATTCAAATCGGCATTCGCAGGTTACTTCCAGTGGACACATTACCCGCAAGACTTTATGGCGTCCCTTTCTCCCCTGCATTGATCACTCAAAATAGCAACGATCAATGCGTAATAGAAATCGGAACCCGAGAAAATGAACTTCACAACCTTTACGACGTGGGGTTCGCAATGCTGATGTGGTTACTAAGCTTATAGACCCAACATAGACCTGAGAAGACCCAGTATACAAAGACTCAACTCTCTCTCTCTCTCTCTCTCTCTGTGTGTGTGTGTGTGTGTGTGTGTGTGTGTGTGTGGATATGGCTTCGTCGTCGTTCCTCTAACGGCTGGCCTGTGAATCCAACAACTCAGAAGACAAGCAAACCAAACAAGTTGTGCAGAAAAGCTTGAGAACAAAAAATAATTGGTTGGTTGGGTATGACTATTTTTGGTTGTTCACACACGTGATCCATTGATTGATTGATGCGACTCCGTATGCGGTCAGGGGCGCGAATTCCCGACTGACTATGCGTATCAAGGGCTCGAGCGCTTGTCATCGTACTTGGAAGCGGACGCCGATTGTTTTGTGATTTGATGACTCTCTGCCTGGGCGCTGAGAAATAGTTATGAAATTCCCGTGGATTTTACTCGATTGGGTCACATAAATGGATCGTTACCATATTTATTCCCATTCAACTTACCCCATTTCTCTTTCTTGCTGTTATGATGGAATCTCTAGAAACCGGAGGTCTGCGAAAATATTCTGTAAATAATGAATAAGAATCGTTCAGCTATAACATCTTCCTAGTGTCCAGCCGCGATGCTATCTGAAGAAAGCATGAGGGCTGAGATGCTAACAGGTTGCCCAAGCCCAGACAGGATCACTCAAGCTGCCGGGGTTGGGTTCGAACCATGGGTTTTCCGGTCGGTAAGTTTGCGCCCACTTCATTGCGTTTGACTTTACTGCTCGATCGCTTGTCATATTGCAGTATAGCAATTCGACGATGACACATGACGAGAGAGCTTTCTATTTTCTAACTTCCATCCAGTGCTCGACAGTCTAAGATGGACTTCTAGCTAACTCCCAGTGGGAGCGCGCAATTGTCGGTTTAGAACAATCCTCACAGAGAAGTCCGACACAGTCAAACAGACCTTGATTTTGTAGGTGAGCGCCTAATTCGCCGAAGCGCCTTGTGTTTCAATGCTATTGGTGTTGCGATCCCGAAACTCAATCAGAAAAAAGGCCTCTGTTTGCGTCAGATGACTCCCGTTTTGGTTTTTATTAGTGTACAAACAATTTTGCTGGCAGCCGTTCCTAACCCCGCATTGGTTACTCGAATGCGCTTGACTGGCTCAGCCCCTGATTGGTCCTTTGGTTGCTTCTATTATTCTACCTTTGCTTGTTTATGGTGCTACGATTGTTTGCATTGCTGACCAAAACAGACGAACCTTACCGACTAGATGACCTCAGCCTGCGTTCACACTCAATTATACACTATGAAACTTGGTTGGCAAACTGTAACCGAATTCGAGCAGCTATTGACGTTGGTTTGGCGTTTTGTTGCAGCCTTCTAACGTGTTGTTACCGCTGCAGGCCCAACACTAGCTTCTATTCCCCGCAATGAGTATATTTCGTGCAGCCAATAGTGCATAATTACCACTGGGTCGTCCTCCATGAAGCCCACAAATTGTGAAGTTGCATATACCCCGTCGCTGCGGATATTTTCGGAATTTTATGGATAGTTCGGTCATGTGCACCATCCCCATCCAGAAATTGCGATCTACCGTTGTTTTGTGGGCCTGGAGCAGTTTAGTTTTCGTTCATCCGGGAGTTACGTGAGATGTTTTAAATTCTACCCTTGACGCCAAAATAGGAACCAGTGGTTCGTCCAATGCAGACAGGCATTTCACACCACAAGTTTATATGATTTTCTTTGTTTACTCAGCGCAATCTGATGATTTTATTTGTGATGGTCTGTTTCAGAGGCGTTTGGAGGAGGAATCGTCAAAGTTCAGAAAATTGCGAGCGGAACGTAAACAAGCCCAATCATCTCACGACAGTCCTGTGCCAGACCCCAGTGCAGACTAGGAGTAGACAGGTTTTTTTTCTGTCCAGCTGTGGGTTGACTGTTTTTTGTGTACAGCGTTTTGCAGCTCCACCTTGGTTTATATACAGACTTTATCGCTAAACTTCTTCCCAGCTTTCTTCACACTGCGGTACCGATTCCTGTCCACGGTCACCTTTGGATGTGCGTGGTTTATGCTACTTTCTGTCTATCATGAGACCATTTAGATGATCAGGGATTGATGGCCCTGTTATACTGTTCATATAGATGGCATATTGCATGAGCAATATGCATTTCCAGTAACACTTTATTGGAGATAAAACTCGACCGTCGTCGTGGTGGATAGGCAACTGAAGACTGAACCATCGGATAAACCGTACATCAGTTGCTAGTGTCTGCGGAATATATAGAATTCAAATTTAAGTCGCTCTCGTTTGTAGTCCCCCAGTGTCCCGGCCTAGTTATCCAGGTGGGTCGACGCCGAAGGGGGAGCACTGGATTCGAGTTTCGCGGTGAGCGAAACTCGAGTCCAGTTTCTCCCCTTTTTCGGGATAAGGACTGGTCAAACGAGAGTGATGTGAATGTGGAAGCATGCATTGCCTTGTTGAATTCACTTGGTGGCTTTCCCGAAGAGGGCCACACTTTAAGACAGTCCACTGTTGTGCTGAGTTAAGTGAGGATGTGCCAAGTCTATCTCAGCCACTTTATTCTTCAATTCTACGGGTTTTATGATCTATGTCTTCAATAGGTTTACTCTTCAGTGGGCCTTGTGTTGGTAATGAGTGGATTTCAAACTACTTTTTTTTCAAGAGAATAGCTCTAAGTATCCAATTTCGCTCAACATGTACAATCAAGGCCCTTGTTACCGTATCGTTCGGTATATATGCGAAAAGTACTTTTCAACCTGATTGAGCAGACCGTTTGGAAACAACTTCGATGACTTGGCGTCCTGGGGCAGTATTATCTAGTTGATTTCGACATTTGTATGTAGCGGGGATGTTCCAAGCCCGATTTACAGGAGCGTCGTGCGGATCGCCCCTTCATGGCCCTGTTTGGCATCGCTCGTCATGGCTAGCTGTTCTCATCAGAAACCCCCCTTTGTAGTATGGATTAAGTGGATCATATCAACGCGTTCATGCATCTGACGTTTCGGTTGTATGACAAGCCCACGAACTTAAAGACCCGGAACCGCTCAGCCCTATATAATGTTGAACACACTTTCATGACAGGCTACGGCACTTTGTCACCTCGCTACCCATGACATGAGCTGTTGACGCGGCCTACCGCGCAACTTTGAGATCAGATAAGCTTCACTTAAAAAGTTTTAGCTTGTAATTTTCCGGCCCGGGTAGCCCCTAGGTTTTTGGCGGACTTCTAATTATTATTACATCTGAAATGTACAGTGGACGGCGCCGCAACGAGTAAAACAGGGTGTAGTTTAGTGCGAGCTGCAATTAGTCCGTGGTCATGAATATCCGTCGATTGTTTTTTTGGGTTTGCAATTAGTATAGTTTCCTTAGGGTCACATTTACTGGCATTCTTTAAGGAGCTTCTTGGGAAATGCATCTTTTTGGATTTTCTCCAGCCACGCGTGATGGGAATCACATGTACTGTGAGTCCTCTAGGGACGTTCATCGAATTAGACACTCGGGGAATCCTCGAGGAGCTCGGTACATCCTTTTTGAAGATGAAGTCCGTGTGTTAGAACCAGCTGCCTTTCACTTTAGGCACACTAAACCCCATGCGATCATGCTAGCTACTTAAGCTCTTATGACAAAATGCGACAACTTCAGTCATAGGGATGTCAGTCACCGATGTCCCATGGTGTCGGTGGTAGAATGCCTTCTGTCGTTATTTGACTCTGACCCCATTTCCGATATGTCGGATATCCATTCACGCTGAGTTTTTGAGTAGATGTCAATGTGGTAGTCGTTCCTTGGGCATAATGGTCAGCAGCTTAGGCGTGACTGTCGGTTGAAACAGTCACGTCTATGTGCAACTTGCTTCCACCACTTAGTGAGCGGTTTGATGGAAGTTGGCTCCCGGTCCGTAGCCTTTCATGAATGGAACCCGATTAGCTAACTGGTAGCGTATTTAGGTGTTTGGGAGCGAAGTTATTCGTTGTCGAAAGAAATTGGTACAACGGGATACGCAACCGCGGAAAACATGTATGTGCTTTCGGGAACTGGAGGTGGTCGACCACACTTCTAATCGCCTTACACACGGCTGTCGCAAACAAGGGAATGCAGCCAAACAAGTCGACAATCATCAATATACTGGGATGAAAAGCTCGGTTAGCTGGATAAAGACGATGCTACTCAGCATCCTTATTATTAATATTTAGGCATCACACACCTTTGCTGAAACTGGCACGCCCTCAATATCCATTCTATCTTCCCGTCTCAGCTAGCTGCAGCAGCTCTTGATCCAATGCTTCGAGCGCCTTGCGCCACTTTTTGAGCCACCCCATCTGTCGTGATCCTCCCGTACCTTGTATTGTGCCGAAGTCCCCCTATCTGTAAACCATAATGGAAAGCCACTGCCATCTTGCACCCAAATCCCGCGGCACTGTTCTACTCCTCTCTCGTTTCTAATCGGCTTTCCGCCTGTCTCTGTAGTCCACAAAATATAACCAACTTTTCTCTTGCCCTCTCGTCACCGTCCGCACTGCCTGGATGTTCGATTTGGCATGCCCCTCTCCCCACGTAGTTCAGCTGGACACCGGTGCGCCTTTGGCCACGATCGGATTCCTCGATGGACAGGGAGACATGAAGGCCAAACGCACGTCAGCATGGAGAAACGTGTATCAGATCGTGCTGAAGCAATTTCATGACGTGGTGTTATGGTTCATGAAAAAATCGGCCACTAGTGTTAGTCTTTTCCGCGGGCGATCTCTGCCTAGATAATACTAGCAAGTTCTAGTGCACTCGCTTTCGAACCGTTACCTTTAATCGCCTACAAACTAGTTTCTCCAGTGATTTCCTACGGTTTTGTGCGCTTCCGCCAATCCACACTGGTCTGTTTTACTCCAGTCTGCTTGTCATTGGACGTTCACCCTTAAAGATCTTACGCCGTGTGTCCTTTTAAATTATGTACATATTAACAATCCACCAAGCAACCCCAGACGATGTCAGCTTTTCCAAAGTAACCTAACTCTCTCGTGATTTAAATGAGAATGGATAGCCAAGCATAATCTCCAGCAACGTCAATTAGTCAGGTGTTTTTTTGAGACTGTTTCACCACAATGCATCGCAGTGTCTCGGACGTGAGAGTTTCTAACAAGTTTGTGGGGCTTTTCACATAATTATTAAACAGGATCGTGAATCAATCTGGCATCAGGTGGAAAAATGGCGAGAAATCTATTTTCGGGAGACCGGGGACTTTATATCCCTCGCTGGTG
>SJOL01006429.1:21110-49834 GCA_004794785.1 Opisthorchis felineus | reverse complement strand
CAGCTACCAGACATTCCACTCGGTTGGGGGAAGGCCAGGCCAATAAAACGGCTCAGCCATTTGAAACTAGCAAACAGCAAACAGCCACTGGAAGAGGCAAGTCGTGGAGGCAAATGAAACAGCAGCTAACTTTTTTGGCCATGGGAGTAGAATGTAGATGTTCAGAGCCTGCGTACTATGGCCAAACGACGACGAAGCGTTGGTGTGAACCGCCATGTCAAGTAGAGGCGCAACCCAGTTTTATGTGTATGTGTGAATGAGTGGGCTGTGGAAACGAAAAGGTGTTTCTTTCGTTGCGCATCTTCAGACCCACTATTTGATGTGCGTGCACTGCAAGTGGTCAGAGGATGCGGAATGGTTGTGAACGGTGTGGAAATAAGGCTTCGGTTTGGCTAGGGTTAGTTAGATCCAGTAAAAGCAATGCACCAAACATTAAATAAAGTTGACAGAATTATTCAGGGATGGGACCAGGCTTGAAAGAACTAGGAATAAGTTGGCCGGGCACAGACGCTTAAGGCCGGAGGTAAGGAGACGCAACGAGGTCAGTGGAGACGAGTATAAAAACAATTACGATGGCAAGCGCCAGACACTCGCTGCAAAACAACAACGCTTCAGAGAGCAGGTGCAAATGGAGTCCCAGGAGGAAAACGTCTGTATAAGAGGTAGATACCGTGGTGATTTATAGACAAGAACGCTTAAGAGGGTAGTTGTCTTACTGAGGGTTAACGCTAGGGGGCTCAACCTGGTAAATGTACATGCTAGGACCAAGTAATAGGACAGTTGGGGTGAGAGCGCAAATAAAAAAGGGCTTAGGGCGTGTTTCAAAGAAAGTGTTTAGTGTAAGCTGTGGCGCGAAAAGTTGCTCGGCTCCACCGATAGAAAGGTAAGAATCGAGCGTCCTTCGAAAGCCTGCCTGAGATGATATAGTACGGATACTGGAGAGGAGCTTGCTCCATAGTCTAGAATACAGGCAAAGGAAAAAGTTCTGTCTGAGGACAGTTGGACATGTCGACAGTGGGAGCAGAAATCCAGAGTTGCGCATATTGTACGGAGGGCAGGAAGAAAATTTGGACGGCAGTCAACTATGTAAACCCGTCGGTAGATTAGACGATGCAGAAGGTCTAGATTCAACCTAATGCGCCTGAGCCATAAAGGATCCAGCCCAAGTGACAAGCAGCAAAAACGATACGGTAGCGTGGATGACGCCGAAAACAATGACTTAGTGAACGAGCGCTGCACGTTTTCCACAACAATCCGGCATGCACGCGAATACTGTGAGGCGAATTCAGGGCTGGATTCAATAGTGGGCCTTACATACTGCTTAAAGATTGCAATCAAACACAATTTATTGTGTAAGGATCGGCGAGTGAAGGCACAGAGCTTGCGGGCTTTAGCCACTCTGCACCATGCATGTTGGGAAAAACTAAACGCACAGGAATACCTAGGACCTGGGTCTCTCACTTCGGGGAGAATAGGAATCGAGAGTCCATTAAGAATAAGCACCCCGGGAGGAATCTGGAATTGATGTGAGAGGGCTTGGCATTTTGGAATGGCGAAAGAAAGACAGGAGTTAGAGGACCATAGGGATAAAGAATTCAGATCAGACTGAATATTAGCAAGAGTGGAAACAGAGTCACTGGCCTTAAACGTGTAGGCTAACTTAACGTCGTCAGCGAAAAGAAATGGGGATCCATGGGTGATCGAATCAGTGACATCACTATTATATAGTAGGAACGGTAGGGGGCCAAGCACGCTACCCTGAGTAACTCCACTGGTGATGGGAAGGGGGGATGAGGAGAGATCCCCGATCTTGGTGACCTGCGTTCTCCCAGTGAGGTAAGAAGTGAACCATCGCAGTGGCGGGCCACCAACGAAATCATGACTGATGGGATTTGCTGGTGCTCAGGATTGCGTGGAAATGAAGCAGTCACACAGATAGCCGGACTTATCCGACGTTGATGCGGTCATGCCTAAATGGGCTCGATCAAAATGCGATGGACATCCAGGTCAGAAAAGCAGACTTATTAACGTTTTCCCTATCTTTTGGGGAACATATCAAGCTGAGACGAGATCATATCGTTAAAATTTGAAGATGGCGGGCTACAACACAAAGCAGGAAGGCAAAGCTGCCTGCCTGGCATGTGATAAGAAAACTGCAAATTGCGGAGAACGTGGAAGCAGAACAGCTGATCCGGTGAAGCAGCCGCTTTGCAGTGGCGAAACAATGAAACAATGAAACAATAACTAAAGTCATTGCTGAGAGGCCGCTCACTAGAGGCAGGCCCAAATTATCTTCGCCGACACCATAGGGATTTCGAAGTCGTGGCACTTACGAGGAGTTAGTCTAATCCGTTTGCACTTTTCGGTGATATGCTGCTCATAGCAATTTTTTAGGTGAGCGAAATTTCAAAGTCACGGACAACCACCGATTCACATTTTGTTTCCGGTTTACGAGAGACAACTAACGAAATCGCACTTAAGCATATGTTGGCGCTCTTCGGCGCTCTTTAAGAATGAAACAACATCTATAGAATATCCAATGCAAATTCCATCCAGGAAAATCGGTCAGTGACGTTTGTTTGCTTTATACTCCTCAGATTTAGCAAATGAGATGAGTTTATTCAGCGAACTTCGGCGCAACACATTTTCATATGGATCTCGCCCTCCATCAGGTGTAACAGTGTTAGACAACTGCATGAACTGCGTGTGCAGTGGCGATGCGAAGGTCATCTCTGTGGATGATTCCCTATCCCAGATATGCATAACTGACCTATGGATAACAGTGTCACGAGATAACTGCAGGTAGATTACCAACAGAGTGATATCATTCCTACTAGGAATATGACGCTCCACAGGTGGAACACGTCAAAAGCGCAAAAATAATGATGGCAACTGAGGGTATCCACTACCGGTCACCATGATAATGGTTGTCGTCGTCACTCACCTCGACTACTTACCTTAACTGCTAGGCCTATGTCCATGCGCGAGGCTGATTATGAGGCCTCACCTATGCATGGTAACTTAATCCGATGGCCATCGACAGCCCGTCATGACCATATATCTTCGCGTTATAGCTCACCTTGGCTACTTATAGTAAATACCAGGACAGTAACTACGCGAGCCGATGCACATGAGGCCTCAACTATGCATGGTGACCTAATCTAACGCCCAACAATGGCCCTTCATACTCACAACTGTACGTGTTGTCACTCACCTTGACTACACATCAAAACTGCTAGGCCCGTTTCTATGTGCGACGCCGATTATGGGGCCTCATCAATGCACAGTAACCTTATCCGACGGCCGACGACGGCCCGTCACACTTATACGTGTTCGCGTTTTCGCTCACCCTGGTTACTTATAGAACTTGTCAGGCCAGTACCCCTGCACGCAGCTGATTATGAGGCCCCAACTATACATAACAGCCTAATCGAACGACCAATGACGGTCTTTCATATCCCTAAATGTCGTTCGTCTGCCGAGCACATGCCTGAAAAGTACACAACCGCCCTTGACGAATTATGCTCCTATTTATTGGCTGCATCGGTACAGGCGTAATGTGTAGTCAGTCTAGTTCTCGTTTTAAAAAATCCACCTTCACTCGACAAGGTTTCTGGAAGAAAAAAATGCATAATCAATTACAACTCGTGTACATCTTTCGCATTGTCATCGAAAGCACATGAATAAACAAGTTATAGTGGCTAACTCACCAGGTGCCTAACAAATCCTGTTGTCCACAATTTCCGATCGGTGTCCACACCGAAGCTGGAGCCCCGCTGCTATAAAGGTAAACTTGCTACTTGCTCAGTTGGTCCCATTGGCGATGCTGAGGGAGCCGTGTGTACACCGATGATTCGATACAGGAGTTCAGTGATCACAGTTATTAATAGCTCAGCGAAGTTAGAGCTAAAGAAGGAGTTATACTAGTCAATCATAAAACCATGTGTTATAGACTTGAGCCCTAGGGTTCAAGGACCGCATGTGTCTACAAACATGCACTTATGGATGCAGCCATGGTGGAGATCTAGTGAGTGGGCTGATCAATGGAGTAAAATCTACTCATTTAGAGCACTAAATCCTAACTTCGCTTCACTTCTGATTCCGGATACTGATACCATGTAGCTTAATAAAATCGAAAGCTATGCCGTCCCCATCATAACGTTAACCATCCCACGCCCAACTGCAGTAGCAGATTCGACAACTAGGGACTTCGTTCTGGGAAAAATCAGCTAACCTGCTTGCGTTTGTATACCGACATTTTTGTGATCTTCAGCATATTGTTGCACATAAAGAGGGTTTCACATCTCAGACAAACTTAACATGTTGGGAGCTGGTCGCTAGTTTAGACTATTCTGGGGCTGTATTCCATGTCTGTCGGGTTCGGGCCTCATTCAGCTCCTCCTCAAGACACTCATTCAGGCTCATCTGATCTCATTTATCACACTACAGTTGGAACCAATACAACTTTCAAAGTAGGGAAAAGACTCCACACTTACGTGTAACACTTCCTGGATTGTAAGTGGCGTGTTCAGTGATTGCACGTCTAGGGGCACGACCCTACACTGCGCGCGCAAAGTGCACACCAAAAGAGAGATGACTCCGTTCAGTCCATCGAAAAACATCTGTACCTTCCCCTTTTTGAAGATGATGACGATATCATCTGCATATCCCAGATCGACAAGGTTTCCGTCAGAGGCCATTTGAACCACGAAGTTTTGGAGACCTTCTAGCGTTCGCCTCATTATTTCATCGATAAAAAAATTAGATAAGAATGGAGAGTGGGCATTCTGACGGACAACGCTTTGTGTGTAGAAGCTTTGGGAGAGTTCTCCGTCCGGAAGTCTGAGAATACAAAGAACTTATTATGTTCACATCCGCCAAATTTTTCCGTACCGCGTCCGCCCCATCCGTACCTACTCCCTCAGACGACGCGAAAGACTTCACGGTTGACAGCTTTTACTTCAACTGCATGCTCTCTATCCAAAGACATTCCTGCCCTATACTGAACCTCATACCTCGTCTTCCGCAATGGAGGAGAGAGAAACTAAAACGGAAGCGACTTTTGTCCGGCGCCTGTGCAGCTGGCCTAAACTTGCCCTGGTTGTCGCATGTATCCCGCACAATCCTCCTATGAATCTAAAAATCCTTTGACGGCAGAGTAAAAATGCCAACAGACTCATTAAATACACGTGGTGTGACGCCTCAGAGGCAACTCGTTTAGCAAGGCCTCCAGGCTTTTCTTTGAGCTGTAGCTGCGCCATTCTTAGGTCAACTCATCGTGCAAAAACGCACAACCACCGGACATCTCACGTTTTCCTCTGATCTGTCCCCGCACTTTCCGAGCTACTTTAGTTTCGCACCATTTAGCTAATGCATGTCCATCATAATCACATATGCCCACACCCGTTTGCATCGACCTGAATATCGACTACTGTTTTTGGAATCGGACAGTGTCGCCTAACTTCACTGACCACTTTTGTCTGCCTGCTATTTCGGGCCACGGTCTAACCCATACCATAGTGCCCTCTAGCAGATATTTTGGCACTTTTCCTACTTTGGGTTCCTAATATAGATGGCTGTCTTATTGCTCCGTTTGAATGACAGAAATTAACCTCGTTGCGCCGTCGATTGTCCCAAGAATATCATTGATCCATGCTGTTCTTAATTTGTCACGATTCCCTGGACAATCCCAACCACCATAACAAGCCCAGCTGATTCTTCAAGATGTTTATATACGAGGCTGTCCACGAACCCAAGTACGACGACGCGATGACGGTACCGCGACTGCCATACCCAGTCTGATGGCATGCCCATAGTTCAACACACACTTATTATTTCCAAACCGAGCGTAAAATGTGCTCACAAGACCGATTCGATTCGTTGAGTTTGTACTAGAACTTAGAAGCACCGGCCGTCCTATTGCACTGTCTGCATGTTCTGGCCATATACCCAATAATTCTTCCAATGGAACTATCAGGAGTTAAGCATCACAGTGAATATAAAACCCTGCCGCGCACACGATATAGCGTGTGCTGACCATCATTAAAATAACAAAAAAATTACTAGCTGCGATGAATTCCTTGGGTTTGTCTGGCGCGACAATAGAAACATTTTCCCATACAAGTCGCCAATGGCTGCTCCATTTTGACTTTGCGCCGACATGGTGGGTAGTATCATTGTTCGTCCTGTAAGTGAAGCCAATCTATGCTAAAAGGCCGAGAAGCACCGTACAGCTGTTTCATCCTTGTTGGGAATCATCAGCAACTACATGATGAAATCTGAAATCCTCGCATTACCGACAATCTATAAGTAGCTCAGCGGAAGAATGAACCTCACCGATGAATGAAACTTCCATATGAGAAGTCGTTGTTCGAGGAGCCAGTCAACACGTGTGACCGCGTGTTGTGGATCCCGTTATTGAAGAATGAGCGGCGCCATATCCTGTCTAAGTGCGAGTTAATCACACTGCTGACCAGCCACTCGTGGCCGAGCGGTTAAGTGTTCAGACTACCAGCCTTGTACCTTTCGGTGATATGTTGCTCATAGCACTTCGTTCAAGTGGGCGAAATTTCAAGGTCCCAAACCATCACCGATTCGCATTTTCCTACCAGTTAACGAGGCCGCACCTCGGAAGCACAATGCTCCTGTCTGCAAAACCTTCGCGAATGAAGTAAAACTTTTTAGGCCAAAATGTTGCGTTTCGTTGCAAATGTGCTCGAACCAAAATCAACGTTCATTTTGCCGCGATTCGTTTTAATTAATTTCACTTCGAAATTTTTGGAGCGCATTTGACTTTGAACTTGCTGTGCTGCGGTTTCAGTAGTGGCTTTTCATATGTTTGTTGAGCAATTGGGGAATGTATCCTTTTAATCTTTCACGACGTTTGAGAAGGCGTTAAATGAATTCATGAAGGGTAATCATGTGGTATTTGTTTGTCCATCCAGTAATCGACGCACCAGCGCTGCTTTGCGTTACAAAAGCGTGTACTATAAATGTTGCAAGCGGCCAGCAAGACAAACGGTACAACAAACAGTGCGCGAAGCACCTGCTGTCTAGTGCGTTTTTGTCTAAGGAGGCGGGGGAACCATCTCGCAGTCACCTCTTATTATACTGAATAAAACCATAAGGTTTCTAAGTTTCTGTTCGATCGGCCTCCAGTAAATGGACGGCTAACCGAAGAGGAGGTGGTCACCTGCAGGGCCATGCTGAAGTGTGGAACACCGTTGTGTGAAGCGCTACAATTTTTGGCCGATGACATATGCAACTACCGCTGGAAGTGTCGGCCAGCTCTTTTGAATGGGTTCCGTATGGTTCGGTTTCATTTTGGCAGATGATGTCTTCGGTCCTGGTAAAACTTTGGAGAGACCGGACGCGTGCTTCAGCTGCAGTCCGAAGAAGGTCACTATGGCCACATATACTTCTCCAGATGACAGCAGATAGCGTTGGTTCGACGCTTTCCAGGTGTGGTAAATGTCGACGGAACGCGCGCGACAAACCGTTTTGAGTAAGTTTTTTCAAAGCAACCAATATCCGGCTTTATACTTTCATGATCACGGATGGCATGGTTACTGGGCATCCGGTTATGTGTGGCTTCGTGGAAAGCGAACAGTTTGCTATGATGTTCGGTATGATCGACTTCATGGTCGTCCTGGAATATTTCGCAAGTCACGATGGAGCACTCTGCTGCTTAACAACAAATTTGCACGATTTATTGGGCAATGATGAATGCGGCTTCCGTTAGTTTAACTCGTAATAGGAATTATCAAGGTACCTGGACACATAATTCGGTATTCGTTCGGCCAAGCAGATATAAGTAGGAAAATTATTTACAGGAGAGGCACCTCCACATATTTTGCATCCACAAGGGCCATGTAGTTTCTAGAAAGTTGAACGAAGTATTTGAGATGCGGAACTATCTGCAAGTTCCGTCCATTGTAAATGATTCACTTTTTCCGCAATTCGCGATATCTTAGTACATAAGGCAACGCGTTCACAGTCGGTGGCGATTGATGACCTTGAAGATTCACTCACCTAAACAAATCACCCATGTAGATAACTTGCAGAATAATTCATTATACTTGTACATTCTACACTATGAAGTGGCAAGCCTGAAAGTGTCGTAGCTTTCGAAAAATCTATTCCATTGTGCGAATACTGAGCGGCTCTAAACCTTGACCTATAAGAAAACTTTAAACCAATACACGTTTGCAGCGGTAATTTAATTGCCCTTTCGGCGTGATTTCGTTGTTTTGATTTGCTCCACACACTGACGTTTGAGGTGAATGGAGGCAGGCTGAATTGCGCGGTGTTTCGCACAACACTTGCACCAGAATTGGGGATTTCTTCTGCTGGCTAAATTTTAAGCGATGTGTATCAGGAGACTACTGGATGCATTTCGATGCGAAACACCACGGCGTCGGTTATTGCAACGAGTCTGTTCAGCTATTTCTTGTCGGTTACAGTCATTCACTGATTTTTGTGAACAGCTGGTTATAAACCGGTTGGTGGTCGTTCTTGCGAAATTTCTATGACGGGGTCCCTATAGGAAGTGCAATGCAATGGATACTGTGGGTGTAGAAGCAATTACAAATCAAAGACTAGATCGTCAGGCTTCACGTTTAAACTGGGATTCATATAGTGGCTGAAGAAGAAAGTTGACCACACCACCATGTATGTCGAGCGCTATGTGTATCTGAATGCAATGTACAAGTAAACGCTCTCCAGGCGGTAGTTTCAGTCTTATATATGGATGGTGCAAAAATTTGTGCGAATATCAACTTAGTCCGTATATGCAATGGTAATGTCCCATCGATTGTCGATTTGGTGTCTGCCAGTCAATTGCTGGGGCAAGCGACAGCTGGATGTACACACCGGCATTACGATTTCATGCAATCAATGACGGTGTAATCATCCGTGACAGCAGTACACCAGCAACGTACCATTGCTTAGTTGCCATTGTTATGTCTTCTGTCTTGTTTTTAATCACTAACCCGATTTTTCTTCCGTAACACCTCTATCCTACGCTACTCCTGCCATAAGCTGCAGCCGTCTGAGCCACCTTGCATGCGCATACAAACGCCAAGCCAACCTACTTACTTTTAATTTACTCCGGATGTCTGCTTGAGGATGAGCCGGCTTAGTGAATGTAGCTGTATTGATGTATGCTGTCTGTCAGAAACAAGGACACAGGACCCAGTTACTGCAACTGGGTTGACTACTCCCTCGCTCTCTTCCAGTTTCTGGCTGCGCAACCCTGGTGATGCGGAGGCCGCTGTGGCTGGATGTGCCGGGTTGGGTACTGTGTTGAGCGGTGAGTCGGAAGCGTCTTTACTTGATTGTATACGCGTTGATAGTCGCCTTTGCGCGCCTCGTTTAGCAACGCCTGAAAGAATGTCGAGAGTGAGATCCATTATTCTTTCCGTATTCCGTCTGATCACGCCTCGAAGGACTGTAGCTACAAATCTGCCAATGCCGGTTTCAGTGATGGCCTAGGTGCTCTTTCGCAACGGGCTGAAAGCTCAGACGTTGTTATGGTTACTGGTGATATGAATAATCAGGTAAGCAGATTAAGCCGAGGCCCAATTGGGTGGCCTTCTTGAGTTGATCACGAAACGCACAGACGTCAGGGAGCGCCTGTTTCAGTTGTATGCCAATCATAGGCTGCTCCTTTGCGGTGCCAGTTTCGGAACAGCGGGAATCGCTTAACAACGCGGTTCCCACCATCGAATCAGCTTCGAATCCAAATAGACCACATTGCCACCGGTTAGCGGTGGCGAGGGTCGATCACTGCATGCTGTTTCTTCTGGAATATCTGCGTGAACTCCGACGGTGCACCTGTCCGCTGCTGTTTTTCATCGTGCTTTTCAAGTTTTCGCAGAACGCACACACCTCACTGAGCTACTGAGAAATCAAACGAATCCATCAGGACCGGCTCCTTGAACACATACTGGATGGTCCGAAATCTTTGAAACCGAAGGCGAGGCATAAGCCCTGTTGAATAAGCTGACCATCATACCACCTTTCGGAATGCGCCTTGTGGCTTCAGAGTGCAAAGTCATCCTTCAGAAAGTGCAGTCTCTAAACGCACCCCTTGGAATTCAAGAAGAAGCACTAGAGGTTGTGGAGAATCTCACAACTCGGTAGTTCCATTAGCTCTGACAGAAGTGTGGCTGATAAAATCAGTGCACGAAGACCAAAAACCCGAATCACGTTTGCTAAGTTGCGTCACTTGTGGCATCAAAAAGGTATATCGGTTGGTCTCACGGGGCGCGTGTACCAGGTTACAGTAAGGTCTGTATTGTATGGTTGCGAGACATGGCCTCTGCAGACGGCTGATGTGAGGCGTCTCCAGGTTTTTGACCACCGATTTCTCGAAACCGTTACTGATATCATGTTGCGCCCAGCAATTTGTGACGGGGTAATTAGAAAACGGGTATTTGGCTGTGCAGCATCTACTTCAGTGGTGGAAAACATCCAGCACTATTAGCTACTATGGCTCGGCCATGTGTGGCGCATGCCTAAACAGCGGCTTGCGAGAATAGTGTTGTTCTTCGTGTCTCTTTCAGAATGGCGCAAACTGCGAAGCGGGCAACATATGACTTGAAAGAATTGTGTGGAGGAGATTACGAAGATCTTAGGTGTTGTTGTTGCGGTCCGCATTCCAGGATTGGGTCTCCATGACTCCCCCGCGCTTAGCTGAAAACCTTGCAAGATGGACGTCAGTGGCGTTCGCTGTCATTTTCTTTCCATATTTTCTAAATTGGCGCGTGGAGGTGTAGACACTTGAGAATGTTTGTGATAGGCCAGCGCCAGGTCCATCCCTGATCTCGTTTTCTTTCCCCCCTAAGGCTTTCAATATAATGTTGCTATCTCTGGTTGCTGATGACGATTCGCTCATATGTTTCAAGAAGATTGGTACGAACCCAGATTTCTCACACTTTGTTCGTCGGATGTCTGGTGATCCTGACGCAAGTCTAAGGGAGAGCCCTAGAGCTGCGGTGGACAGTGAAAGCTCTTGAGATGGAGGCCTTTGTCTTTCCGAATACCCGTACCCTATACGCATGATTCAATCGACTAGCGAAACAAAGTGAAAAAGTCGGGTAAGTAAGTCAATCTCAAGGTCGTATATTGCAAAGATGGGTCGAGCACTCTGAAGAGCAGTCTTGCTGGACTCTTGCAATGTGTACGGATGAATGGAAATGAAAAATGGAACAAGAAAACGTGCAAAATTATCCCTTTTATAGTACGAGAACCCACCTGGCTTGTATCCAGCCTCCTTCAAAGAAGGAAGACTATCTCTGTTTCATGATCACCATCGTCCACAACAACAAATAAGCAGTAAACACTGCCACCTAACTGTCATATGACTGTGAAAGAATCCCTCCAAAGAATCCTATATCCTTATGGAACACGATCAAGAATAAGCTACCTATATCCATGGAAAGCAACGAGGTAGTCGCATGTGAGCATCATATTGGGGTAAGACGCCATTAATAAGGTAGACCCAACGTCCTTCGGATACCTCATCCGACATACAACGACAAATAATAGTTAGGTAATTCGACTAGGAAGTGACAGTATGTTTACCACTTGGGCTGGTTACGTGCCGCGTTCCTGCCCATGTGCAAGGGGAAGCACGCAGACCCCAGCCGAGAGCGAGATCCCACAGCATTCGACTTGACGGTAGCTGCCTTTTCGCGTTGCCAAGCCATGCCCTGCTCCTCACTCGCCTTTGAGTTGTAAACAAAGCCTTCTTTAGTAAGTGGTGGTTGGGCATACATAGCACCTAGGGCGTGAGAAAGAAACGACCAAGAACAGCGACGAGATAAGCACATCCAAGCATCATAAAAAGTAAGACCCCAGTTACGGAATTGACCCAACATCCCTTGTGAGCGTCAGCCAGGCAATCTGGTTAGAAAGTGGAAGCGCAATCCTCTCTGGCATCGTTCAGCTGTAATACTCTTCGTGTGCCCAGCTACCATGCCACCCGAAGGAAGCACGGGGGCTGGGATACTGCCTAGACAGGAGAAGTTGAGATGCAGAGGTCGGATTCGAACCACGGACCTTCCGGTCAGTAAATTCCTGCTCTAACCACTGAGCCACCTTGTCCCGAATCGCCTCGGATCGATTAGGGTATATAATCACGTACGAGAACCCAGTCAAAAGGACGTGAAAAGTTCGCAGCGCGCAGTTCCATTGCAACTGATATCGCGCAGCCGGTCCTTGTATTTCTCGCCATCACGGGTTGAGCACGAGATAACTCACTGGTTAAGGTGTGAAGCTCTGAACCGAAAGGTCCGTAGTTTTAAACAAACCATGATTTCCAGATTGCTCCTCTCTGGATTTGGGTAACCTGGTAGAATCTTAGCCCTCGTACCTCCTTCGGGTTGCATGGCAGCTACGCACCTAAAGGCCGCTACAGAACGATTGTTTTTTATTTGGGAATGACAAACCGCTTGCTGTGGCAGACGTCGGCTGGGCATGATGATACAAATCCCTCAGTTCAATCAATCAATCGTCCAGCTGTAACACCCTTTCGGCGCCCAGCTGCCATTTTACATGGAAGAAGCACGAGAGTTGAAATACTGCCGGGCTGCCCAAGCCTGGATAGGCGCATTCGAGATGCTGAGGATGGGTTCGAACAACGAACCTTCCGGTCAGTAATTTCGCGCACTGAAGCCTTTCAGTCTCAGCTTGATAAGTTTTGTTTGCTGGTCTATTGAGTCTGATCCTTTACTGTGTACTACTATGTACTAATTTTTTGCGTACACGCTTCTGCGAGTTAACTCGTGCCATACTTCGAGGACGGCAAGGACGAAGCTTTTGAAGCGTTCGAAGTGTTCAGACTGCAATCATGATAGAAGACTGTTCTCACGGGTTCCCTGTATACACAGCCCTTCAGTTTCTGTGCAGTTCGTTTGGGTCGCCACAAATGTGCACACTGATGCGTGTACCGACTTTGTCTGTTACAGTGCAGTCATGGTTTATACAGCTCCAAAACTCTTCATCTTGAAGTGTTATCGGGACATAAGGTGCTCGGAAACTGAAGTAATACTCTACACTTTGAAAGTGTAAAACGCGTACCCGAAACAAGGGGTGAATTTCGACATTACGTTTAGTGTCCTACGGATTGGTACCGGTCCAGTGATGAAAAGTAGGATAGAGCGTCATTGCGCTTAGTGTTCTCATTCACCAACAAACTAGTTGCAGTTTTGTTTATCAGCTATAAACCATGTACCAACAGTACGTTGATTCTGGCTGGTACGGATATGGTCATCGGAAATGGAAGAGCGTGGAAGGTACAGACAGGTACTGGAGACAATGACACGACCAGTGAGTTGGTGTTGAGGCATTTTGTTTGTTTTCAGGAACGGGAACTTGCAGCTACGCGATGGCTTTGATACAGGACGTCACTGACTGAGTGGTTAAACCATGTCTGCCAATGCCATTAACCACTGATGGGTTGAATACCAGGTCCCCATCCAAGGAGATGTTAGTTTTCCACCCAGCTGAGTCTGCTGGTTAGTGACTTCACACTTCGTTTTCAGTTCACAGTCCGTCTGCCTCACGGTTATTCCAAATCCGCACGGGGTCGGGCAAAACGGATGTGAGGTAGACGGTCCCCCGACATGCGAATTGACTGTGTCCACCAGCGTAACCTGTGATGCATGGGTGGCTCGTCCGTCTCGTGATTCAACATTGCTAATCCGATGTTCCCACCAGGCCTGGCCAACGCTCCGAAGACACCGATGATCAAACCGGTGGTTTTCGTACATCCAAGCAACTAAAGACCACGTTTCTGGTCCATAAAGCGGTAAAGACTGCACTGTAGAAGCGTATACTCTAGTACCATGGGTGTCGGAGGTCGGCGGAATCTGTCCTGGCCTTCCCGATGCGAGAAGTGATTTCGTCTTAGGACAGTCAGCCGGAATCTATAAAACAGCACATGCAACTAAATTTGTCTACTACATCGATTGGCTTGTTTACGAGCACGGGGTTTGGGTTCCCTATCACTCAGTCTTGTAATGGTATCTAATGCTTTGCAGGTGTGACACACATTCCAGGACATGCGGCTGAATTAGTTAGTTTACTTGAGACTGATTGCTTTGAAAGAGCGAACGAAGGCAGGACTATTGCTCGTGTACTCACTATCTGTAAGCGAATGGCCCGGGGCATTTCGTTTCCCGTGGCTCCAGAGGCTGGCAGAGAAATTCCAAGCAACATGTCAGTAACGTCGGCTGACAACAAAACGGTTGTTTTCAAGTAGAGCGCTATGGGATTTGCGCGCCTTCTTGGGTGGGGTCCGCGTGGTTGGGAACCCTACAAGATGTGGCACGTAGCCAATGCCAGTGACGATCTTGCTGTCACTTTCTAACTGGACTACCTAGCTAGTGCTTCTATGTCGTGGTGTACTGGACTCGTCTTGGGTGCTGTTCGCAATGGACTTTGATACAATCCAGCTGATTGTGTCTTGCTCCAACATGATGTGTTTTTCACAATGGTTCTGGAAGGTGTAGGTACCTCGCTCTTGAACGTTTCCTGTAGATATATAAGCCTTGCATCATCACCATAATTAGCATCAGCATCAGTTGTAAAAACCGCGTACTTGCCGTACAGTGGTTCTAGCTGCCACAGTTTCATTCGCCGATGATTTGTGGGGATGCGGTAGATAGTTGCGCGTTGGAGGCAGTAGCTGATACAATTGCTGCATAAATACAGGGGTGTCAGTTGACTTTTCATTGGGGAGACTGGACGGGAAGCTATGCGTTGAAGGCAGCAACTCGGATGCATGAGTGCCATTGAGGGCGCGACAGGGTCATGCCTGACAGTGTCTTTAACCGTTGACGTGATTAGTCTCGGAGTCCCCATTCAGGGAGAGGGCAATGACCAGCGCAGCTGAGTTTGTTGGCAATGGCTTTCATATTTTGCTGCCAATTCATAGTTTGACCTATCATGGCTCGCTTTCACTCTTCCCGTAGCTGTGTGAAAAGGGCTCTTCGAGGAAGTCGGTCAACTGGCATGCGGTGCACGTGACCAAGCCACCGCAACCTATGGAGTGTGATCAGTTCATCTGTTGTGGGCTAGTTATTTCTTCCGAAAACCATCCGACGTATTTCAGCATTACTGATCCAGTGTTCCCTCCAGACTCGGGCAATGTTCCGAAGATGTCGACGGTCAAACACTGAAGGTTTTTTGACGTCCTCAGCGCATAGTGGGCAAGTTTTTGACCTATTTAAAATATAGAGCGCAGCGCAGCGCAGCATTGTAGACTCGCCACGCCACAGATGATGCAGGTTCACAAAATCTGCTTTGGCCTTCCCAATCCGGATGCAAATATCTTTCGCGAGACCACTGGGACTGATACAGCTGAGCAGGTGGACAAATTTGTATACTACCTCAATCGGCTCATCCGCAAGCACTGAGGTTAGGGTTCGAGCCCACCCAGTCTTGCAGTAGCACTTTACACCTTGCAGGTGTGAAACGTCTGTCATACCATGAGGCAGAATTATTTACATTATTTATTGTGCGCATTACAGTGGCGTCAGATCCAAGATCTATGTCGTCTGCGTACTCGATATCTGTGAGCGAATGACCTGGGAGAATTTAGAACCTAGGGAAATCAGAACGCCGGATGGATGCGACTCACAGCGCTTTCGGTCGAGAACTCGTGCAGTAATCCTAGAGCTATATCAAACCCACCTGTTTTTCGAGAAAGCTGTCTTGCTTAGGACATAACTTCCATTATCACGACTGATGGCTTCCAAATTCGCAGTTCACTCTGCTCCTTCCGCTTGCATGATGAGCATCGCCAAGGCCATACACGACTAAGCCGGTATGGTCTCAGAATAGACCTCCTACCTGTCCAATCTCATTGCTTTAACAATCCCTTGTGATCGTTCCCCTCCGTGTCTAATTTCATTTTCAGCCCCAGTGAGAAACCCAAGCAACTTCATACGTACACGCCCACTTGAAATGCGTTTAGCACTTATTCTCCTTATTGCTTTGATCGTCGTGGCGATGGGTGAAGAAGACACTGATGTGTCGAAAAATGTGCTCGTGCTGGTCGAAAATATCTGGATCAAAGAAACGCATTCTATGTTTCTTAAACTCCTAACAGGCAATTTTGTTTCATGCTGCTTAATCGGTTTTGTTAAACAGATCGGGGATATACCACGACGGTTCGCGTGGCTGACGAAGCCGGTCTTACGCTAACAAAATACGGAGACTATATTTATAAGCATGTTATAATCCTGGCGCCGTCAGTTTCAGGTGAGTACAATTGGACAAGAGAACCCTAACATCCTGCTTGACAGAATTCGGTGGATCCATAAATGTCAACGAACTTGTGAAATTTTTGGACGACGGCGGCAATATTTTTGTTGCCGCTAGTTCCGAAATTGGCGAACCTATACGAGAGTTAGGCGGCGAGTGTGGCATCGAATTTGATGAGGAACACACGGCTGTGATTGATCATCACCATTATGATATCAAGGACGACGGCTCGGTACTTACGGTCGATAGTTATTTTTTAATCTTTCTTTACAACCTTTCAGCATACTTATTTGGTTGTCCCGCATGACAATCAGCTGAAGGTTCCAGTGATCACCGGTGAAAGCGAGAAAAAGTTGCCTTTCCTATACCGAGGCGTTGGGTAATTCTGGCTACGAGGGAATCAACTTGTTACCCTCCATTTTTAGAATTGCAGCCGATCCATTCAATCCTTTACTAATCAGTATCCTGCACGCAGAACGAACTTCGTACAGTTACAGCTTGAGCAAACCGGTGGCTGACTATCCCAACACGGTTGGCACAAACACACAACTCATTGTTGCGTTGCAAGCGAGAAATAACGCCCGAGCAGTGTTCATGGGTTCGTTAGACTTTTTGTCCAACGAATTTTTCACCGCGACCGTAGAGGAAGCTCTTTCTGGGAAAAAGTGCGTTCTGTTAATTTTATTTCCCACTGTGCCTTTACCGTGACAAGCTCTCTTGTGAAAACACTACCGAAACATAAGCTATAATGTCATTTAGCTCCATGTTGAAACAGCTGACCATTTGTTGGGTGTGCAAAAACAGTCTGTCTGCTTAGCGCTCTTTTGTTACACGAATTCGTGCAACTTCAGGGAAAGACGATTCCAAATATCAGCAAACTTTCGCATGAAATCCTACACAAATAAATTGCACGATGTTCAGACGTCATTCACTGTCCAACTTGGTTCAGCAATTCCTTGATGCTTGCAGCATTCTTGCATCCACTCAAATAGAAGGGTGGGTGGGTTAAGGTGGTGAGTCTGTCGAAGTTTCTATCGGTTCGGTGGTTCTACTGTTTTAGGCGACAACTAACGCTGCCTTTCACTCCAGTTTTATCCATGTGCTGGTTGAGATAATCCTGTGGATTTACGATGGCGCGCTACCGGTGTTAAGCTAATGTAGCAATTACGATACACCCATCTCATTCTCATTGTTGAGCAACTGAGCGAACGTTGACTAACTAATGATTTCTTGTACCTCATGTATTGTGTGCAGATATCCCGGTTCAGGCAACCAGGAGTTGATGGCAAATCTGTTGCTGTGGTTCTTTGGCGAAAGCGGTCAACTCCGTGTGGTCTCTGTTGAGCATCATCGTGTAGGTGAAGCTATCGCCCCGAATCAATACACGATCATGGACAATGTGTATTATGCCATCAAGATTGAGACAAAGAACGAAAAGAATCAGTGGGTTCCTTACGACGCAGATGATGTGCAGCTGGAATTTGTTCGAATCGATCCGTTTATCCGCCGCACAATGAAGCACAAGGGTAAGTGAGACTTTGTTGATCCTCACGCTCCAGATCCCCTTTTGGCTTGTTACTTTTTTAAGGGGATTCGTGCCTCAAATTCATCTTAGTGGATGACACATCCTGTGGGAATCTCAAAAGATTGACTTTTTGACTTTCGTCCTTGAATGAAACACCTTATTGGGAATTCTAACGTGTACACGATTATGTTCACGGTGCTGCCAGGTGACTGCCGGGTAAGGTTTGGATGTTGCTTATCCACCGCAAAGTAGAACCGTACTGACCTGCACTCTTCACTCGGCCAACACCGTTGTTCCTGTTGACCATAAATTGGCCATAGGGAATAATTGCACATCCTGGTCGGGTTATTATTTGTAGTACATTCAGCGACAATTGTGGTCGTACACGCAGGTGTGGCCACACCAGTTTCCAGACGATTGCCACCAAACTCATCGACTGAATCATCACTAGACTATGTCTAGTCAGATGTATACAGTTGCCAATGCCACGAAAAGTAACCGAATAGACTACTAGTGACGAGGATTCTGCACGTTTCTTTAGAACATCAACCGAGGAACGTGACGGAACGAGCGGTGCATGATCGTAGCCTGTTTGTTTTGCAGCTCGGTATTTCTGGGCTTGTAGTGTTTGTGGTGATCCCAGGAATTCACGGTCATCAGTGGCCATGACTACCCCCTGCACGGAACCATTGCCAGTTGGGTGCCAAAAACAGCTGGTTCTTAACCACCTCAAAGTTGTCCTCTTTTAGTTTAAGCTGTTTGCTTCGATCAAAACCCACAAATACCTTGTAATTTGCATGTCATGTACTTTCGACCGCGGTCGAACGGTCAATTCCTCTGATGTATCGTGTTCTCTACCGACCCATTGCTTTCTTTTGCCTACGGCTCCGAGTGTTTCCTCGTTCAGCCGGTGCACACGCTTATCAGAGTGACAGATAAATGGTGCACACAGCTTTTCAACCTCACACGCCGGTTGTCATTGTTCAAAGCCAGAAGGACGTGCGTCCCCGACATCAGCATACGAAGAAATTTGTCAACATTAACCAGATGTTAATCGTCTCACTCATATAGATGTGTACTGTGTCCGGTAGTGCAGGATTTGTTTAGTGTGTGCTGTGGAGGGAAATTGGTTGGATTTCAGGGCGAGCGATTATCGGCGGCTGAGTAAGCACGACTTTCAGACGACAATTCCTGCAGGTCTTCGGTTGTGGAGTTAACGGAAACGAGTTGAGACCATGTCCTAAGCCTGACTGTGAATGCTTGAAACGCATAGGATGCTCACGAACGAGATAGTTCCCTCATTAAGTTGAATTCACGTGAGGTCTACCAGCTCTTACCACGAGGCCCCTCAAGAAAGATCCACAAGATTTGTGAAAACTTAAAGGCGTGTTGGCGGAACTCCCGGTCAGCTCTCACTAATCTGCCGGACTAAATTCAAAAACTTTAGCAAGGATATCATAAGCAGAGTTAAAGAAACACTACGATCTTTAAATAACCCCATCGAACTTTCGATCGACGTGTTCACATTTCCACGTAATGATTCCAAACACACCCATAACCTCGCGCAAACCGAATTCACATGGCTGAAATTAGAAGTATCATCACCTGGACTGAAGTTTAAGCTTTCACCAAAGAATGTCAACGAAGTTCGTAAACAAATACATTTCAGCTGAAAGACTTCACACCCAAATCATCTGGCTGTTTGCGTCCCAAAGTGGTCGACATATCACATGAGTGTGTCCACTCCAACACAACAAGACCGAACATTATAAGGCGATCAAAGGATTCAGATAAATGAAACATCCGACCAGACAAAGGATCAGGTACGGTCATTATAACGAGTACCTATAGAAAGTGAAAGTCTCCTTCCCGATACTCCGAAGTTCAGACGCTTTAATACTCTGTGATTACATCACAGAAACGGAATATCATCACCGGTAACCCATTGGAACTACAGCTTTTCTCATGCGCGGTACCCCAAAAATACACAAAGATGATGTAAGACGATCTCAGACCAATCATGTGAATGGGCGATTCAATCTGCCACAAAGCTGCGCGTTAGTTGTTTGAACTCCTGGATCCGGTACGCAAGAGCTTATCTCCTCATTGTTTAAAGGATTTCTTTGAACTGACAGACAATGCGGATAAAATCGTGATGAGTTCCAAGAAGTTATTTCCAATTGGTGGTGATTCGTTATTCACCAATGTATCCATCCACGAGACAGTTAATTTGTTTTTGGTTTCATCTTCCGACATTGTGGGCTCCCTGTTGACCACATTAAAGACTCGATTTTACTCTGCACAATGTTAGGTACGAAGTCGAGGGAGAACCATATAAACAAGTCGACGATGTTGCTATGAGTCGTATTTAGGCCCAACGTTAGCACATATCTTTATGGGGATTATTGAACAAAAGAATGTCAATAAAACTTCAAAATCTTTGTTGTATAAGCGATATGTTGATGACATTCTTGTTATTACTGATTTAGAGCATTTTCAGTCCCTCTTAGATCTCCTTGCTTTGGTGAAATTGACATTGTGGGTTCGGATTATCGGCAGTGTACTGCGAACAGTGTTGCAATTTCTATGTTGATCCTCGGTTTACTCTCCCGCCAGCTATGGTAAATCGAAAGGCGCGGTAGCTTGGGATAACAGTGGAGGCAAAAGAAGGTTGTTACAACCTGCTAATTAAATAGTCCCCCGATCTCGCTCTATCCATATTGTGTATCGTGGAATCAAACGTGTGCTTTGAACGCAAGTAATGCTGTGTACCTAGCGGAAAATAACACCGTTCACAGATAGAGGCCCCAGGTAACGCAGTCTGTCTAGATCACCTTTAGAATAGATATGTTCTGTGCACATATATGGAGATATTTAAACATATATTTGCGTAATATCTGTGAGACGATTAACACCTGGTTAGTGTTGACGGATTTCCTGGCATACTACCTGTGCACAGACCTGCTCGCACATTGTTCCCTAATTTTGTTCGTTGACGTAGTGTTATGTTGAAAGCCTATGTGCAGCACTTTTCTGCCATTCTGTGTCGCGTACATCGACTGAACATGCAAACAACCGGGCCCGCAGGCACACGAAATGAATGGACCGTCAGTCGGTAGAAAAGGTGGCGTATCGAACAAGTTGGTCATTTGATCATAGTGAGTCATCCGCACCAGCCACGGGGTGCACGTCCTAAAAACCGCAGGATGATCAGAACACACATCGTTTAGCTTAGTCTAAGCTGTTCTTACCCAGTGAACAACCTCCGTAGATAAGACAGTTAAGCGCCAGTATGTATCACTGGTGTATTGCTGTCAGCAACGGTGGTTTTCTTTGTTAATGGTGAAATGATGACTCCCATAGAACGTCTCACTCCGTACTTTGTCTATTAGTAGTGCTTATTTAAAATCTTTTTCAGAATGAGAAATCAGGAGGGCATTAGCTCATGCTGTCTTACCTGCGTGCCTGATAACATGTGCGGGCACTGTACTTAAATCACTCGCTGAAGACTGTATGACACCCATAACGGTTGCAACGTGTATCTCCTACTGAGTTGGATTGCTTTTATGCGAGAAACAACTCTTATTCTGCACGCACCAGTTGGTGCCGTAATGTAGGTGTTCACTGACACAGAGTCCCCCAGCTGTTGGACGGGACGATTTTGTTCATTCTCTCGAATCGAACGGTAACGTCCTCAGTTTAAGGGGTCGCGGGTAGCTCCCTCGGTCCCCACAAGAGGATTTTTTCCCCGTGGATTAATTCATTAACTATTTGGTGCGGAGACCATGACTGCTCACATGTGCGATGAACTCATCGTTTTTAGGGTACCTGAATGGCACTGCTGGTTGAGATTCACTGAACAAAACTTCCGGAGTAATCAAGCCGTTACATCACGCAAGCAGTGGCGCTTGAATTCTCCTCTCATCTTGGATATACTACGCTTGTGGTTCCCGTTGTACTCGAGAACCATGATGTTTTTGCACTTCTGTATAAAGACACCGGATTAATTGAATGTAGATCAGCTGTACTCTTATCACTCAACTGTGTGATCTCCTAGGATTTGCTGAATCTTTTCCCCTTTTTTAGATGGACTCTACTCGGAAGTACTGAAACTACCAGACGTGTATGGAGTGTTCAAATTTGTAGTTGACTATCACCGTTTGGGATACACGCACTTGACTAGCGTGGTCCAGGTAAGTTTTCCCATCCCGTCCTTCATCCCTGCCGTCCACTACATCTCATTCTTATACGCATGGTTTATCTAGTATGGACAATCAATTCAGTGCGTCTCATCACACTCAGGTCATCCACATACTGGCCATGCCAGCAGCGAGAATCTACTTTGGCTCTTGATGTCATACACCAAAAGCCAAGAGTAGTACACAACGGAATCAGATAGAACACCTCAACCTGATAAAGTCAGCCGGTCACCCTTGGACTGGTGACTAGACGTACTCAATAAGGAACCGCGTACACGCAAGCAACCTTCTCGGTCCAGCTGTGCAGCATAACCCTGCGTGACCGCGAGTTTCAGGCTAGCATCAAATCTCCCGTGTGTTTAATGGTGTTCAACAATGTTGCATGTGAAACTTGGAAACCGTGACTCCATAGGGGTTTAACAACGCTAACAGCAACATGTGGCCGAGCCAGGCTTGTTCACGTGGCCACGCATGTCACCTCAGCTAATGATTAGCTAAGCCCGGTAACTTCAGAAAAAAATGCTGACGTCATAGCGAACTGGAGCCTTGACGAAGCATGGCATCAAATCCATGGGGAAATTTGGGATACTAAAAACAATACATCTGCGCTGTCAGCGGCGTGTACTCGTTTCGTTTTCGAAACAGCGTTTCGTAGATGTCGGAACTTCGAACAACGCTGCGTGTTATTTCACCCATTCATTTGCTCACCCACGTAGACTGGTCATGCTGATCCCACTATCAGGTTTCGTTTGTCGTCTCCGTTACGTTTATGACAGTCACTTGTGACCTTTCTCAGTGTCGATTATTTTTCATGTATAATCACTGACCGAAGCGCAGCGGGGATGGCGGAGTTGGATTACAGACAAGCAAAGAGTCAGGCGGATGATTTTGCTAGAGCCTGACTACCGTTGCGGTAAGCTGAACTGCTACTTGTTCGAAGTGAATGAAGCTGACGGGCAATAATGGACGCAGTGGAGATTTCATTTGTGGAGCTTATATTCCAGTCACCAGTCAAGGAGCCAGTTCACTGGGTCTGTGAACTGTCATTCTGTGCTGTTGGGATCAGATAATATTGTTTGGTTTTGGGTCTGTTCGCCGAGCTTGGCAATTGGATTGCAGACGTTTCGTCACCAGTCAAGGAGGCATCGTCAGTGCGGGGTTGGTTGGCTAAATTTCTCCTCTTCTGCCTGCTCTTATGTAGTTTCTAAACAGTATATAATATCCAGTCTATCTAACCGTACAGGCACAGACAGAAAAGGAAATTTTAGCCACCGGATCCCTCACTGACGATGTCTCCTCGGTTGGTGACGAAATGTTCGCAATCCAGTTGCCAAGCAGCGCACCCGGGCCACCTGTATTTCGCAGGTGGCACTATTTCGCGTAAGCGTGACAAGTAACCACTCGTGTCGTATACGTTTATCGTTCAACATTTCTTTCCATATTCTGTTCACAGGAAACCCATGACTCCAAGTGTTAGTTTAAACCAGACTGCTGCATTTGCCCTTGTGTTGTAGCGCCTTACCGTTGTGTTGTTTCAGGTCCCTGTTCGGCCATTCACGCACACACAATACGAACGTTTCATCGAAGCAGCCTATCCTTACTACATCAGTGCAATATCCATGGTCGTGGGGCTAGTTCTGTTCAGCTTTGTGTTCCTCTATCACAAGGACAACAAAGAAAAGACGGCCTAGAGAATTGGAGTTGTTCGGTATGACTGTAAAATACAGTGATTTTTCTGACGATCGTCCCTGCGCGTGTGATTTCCTGCGGTCTCTGCATGTGGTCTTCTTGTTCCCTTTATCAATGCTAATAAACCGGTTTTTGTATTGTATTATTCTATCGGTTTGTCACACGGTCCGTCCTCGGGGAAAACAGGGTGCCAGTTGCATAGTAAACAGTCCGAGAAAGCAACACAACATACCCGCACGCACGAAGGGGTTCGTTACTGCTTTCCCGCAGAAGGCACTTTATGGTGTTGAGGAAAACAACACCGGACAAAAGAGACCAAGTTTTTTTATGTGCATAGTATTCATTAGCAGGCTCGTAATGCAGATAAACCATTTTTCCAACAAAGCAATGTCAGATCGCGTGCAGTACCATTTTCGTGGTTCCTTTTGCGGTCCTCGGGTACCATCAACCATCCACATCTAACCTGGAAACCACGCGATTGAAAATCAGCCAACCTTCGTCTTATTCTAGGCACAGCTGACTGACGCTAAGCGTTAGTGTTCCATGCTAGTTAAACCACTAGGCACACCCGACATAAACAGTCCCAGTGGTGGGTACTTTGAGGGAAAAGGGCAGGTACCGTTACATGGAAACCGTGCGCCGGTCTGAGTGCGTCCAGGACCCTGTCAAGGTTTAGAAGTCAAACCATCACAAGGCGTTATGTACACTACAGTTCAAACGGCGCTATAAGACCACTCTCTGAACTACATTACCAATATCTAGTGCTTAGTCTATTTATCTTATAGCCTGGGATCCACACCGGCATGTCTTACGACGTTCGACATCCATTCACCCGCTATCAACAAGCAAATCCGCTCTAAATGCCAGGCACCCAAAAAAAGTTCGAGGCTTTGCACACTTCAGTGACGATAAGGTGTGCCTGAAACTGTATCAGGCGAACTCAGTCGGTGCACTGTTTCGGAAAAAAAGCAAAGTATCCAAGAGGTACGGAATTCTCATCAGATAAAAATAACTGGTTGATGCGTCTCTCCAAATGATGATAGCAGACTCGAAAGCCAACAATAACTAGAAGTCGAGGAAGGAATTGTATGTACAGCATCACAACAGGAGATTGTCGCGTTGGCGAGGTAAAGAAACTCAGTATTGTCTCCGCAAGTGTGCCCGCAGTACGAGGTTCCCTTGTATTCCCGTTGATAGTTCCCAAGCTCGTCTAGATGCTTCGAGATGACGTTCATCTGCACGTGCCTTGATGGGAAGACGCAATTGTGGGCGGACGCACAACGGGCCAATATGTGACGGGACCAGTGCCCTTGAAGTATGTGTAACACGCGAACTTGGTAGGGCATGCTGATTAATTAAGGTCACATCAGTTGGTATGGGTGGCAAGTGTTGTCGATAAATGGAGGCCAGATTTCTGTGGCCCAGGACTGTTCCAGAAGGCAAGCGAACTTCATAGACCCCGTCCTCTGTATCTGGCTGCAAGGGAAATGGTAAATATTGAAGCGGTAATCTGTCAACATGGTTGTAAGTCTACAGAATGAGGTGATAAAAAGCTGCAGATGCAGTTCACGGCCCTAATGGTCTTGGGCGATCTTGCACTCCTCCGTTCGACTGACAGCAGGAAAAGCAGTTCTATTCACTTTGGGAAAATTCCCATTTACTAATACCTTGAAGGCCCTTGGTCTGTGATGGAATTTAAAGCCCAATACGTCGAGACTATTCTGATGAATTCGATAGAGTTCAACATCCGACAACTACGCAGCGTCCTTGAAAACTTATTCAGTTTCTGTAAAGATTGTAGCCAGATAATCGAGGCGAACGAGAGTGTTAACAAGGATGATCTTTGAAAGGGTCAATTTTTCACTCGAAGCTCCCCAGAAACGACAAAAGAGCAGTATTAGTCAAAGACTGCTTCAGTGCTAGCTAGCTCTGGAGAAGCAGCGCCTCAGCTGGAGATGCATCGGAAGGGTGTTGCGGGTTTTGCGCAAAGTTCCTAAGAAACAGACAAAGCAGCTAGAATCTGTGTGCACACATCTCGGTGACTATCGCGAGACAGCTGTCTTGTGGCCTGCCACTATCAATTGTAGATCGTGGTGTTAGCGACATTACATCTTTCTTACTATTAAGCCGGATATTTCGCTGTAATCGCCTATTTTTTAAAACAAGATGTTAATAACAGTTTTCTAAAAACTTCAAATGACGCTGATTCATTGGTTCCGAGAAGAATACCCCCACACCTGCTGCCTAACGGGTCAAATTATTGAGTCAAAGTCTCAGCGTGGTGCTTCAACTTGGGTAAATGTAACTGACGTTTCACGCAGCGTAGAAGCGGCAGCTAATTCTTTTCCTCAAGCACTTTCAATTCCAGTTACTACCCATGCCAAAATGGCCTAAGTTAGCGACCATCCTTCTATTCAGAAAAGTAAAAACCGAAAGTGCATTATTAACACGAAGGAATTTGCTCAAAATAGCGGCACTTAATTTTGGTCGTTGGTTTGTTCCGTAAGCTGGGCAAGTTGATCGCTCAGCGAACAAATCAACGGCCATCATTACAACCTGAGCTACCAACATTCCATTCAATTGCAAACACGTGATGTTGCCACCCTTAGTCAATAGACGTCCCTCGCCCCTAGTCTTCCCCCATTACAATCGTGCATCCCAATGCGGCCCAGGAAAGCTCAGCTCCTTTCGTAATGCACTACTCATAAGGTTGCTGAAAATTCTTCGACAGCCAACGACCGGTTTCGCCCTTCTTGGGGCTCGCCAGGTAGGCGCAGTCCCCGAATTTCCGTCAGCCTTATTTTCTACTTGAAACCAAATTGCACGAAATTAGCGAAATACACTCATTTGCAAACAAATTTGGTTTTGCAAGAGACTCACCTGGAACCCAGCCTGGAAACATCACAAACGAGAGATTCAGCTGGGTTCCAGGCAAGTCTCTCGCAAAACCAAATTTGTTTGCAAATGAGTGTACTCAGCTCCTTTGTTTTAGCCCCCATTTTGTTATCCTCAGAAGCGTCGCTCCTTGATCTCACTGGTGCGGGTACTGCGTCGGATAAGGGAGCTGGTGATGCTCTCCTGTGAACAGTCAGACAAGCCATGTCTGTCCACAACCGACGATAAAAAACGTGACATCTGCACGTTGTCCCGTCACATGATCCAACAAATGGCTACAGTAACACTTCCAAAAGTACCGTTTATGGGACTATCTTGACTTTTCCGGATGACAAAGTGCACGGATATCTCTACTCTGGGAAGAACCAATGAACGTGAAAGTCACCTAAGTGGTAGATTAGGTGTAGGTGACCCCAAAAAACGACAACAACGGTCTATTCGTACAGCTATGCGCTAAACGTCATCTGTTTATGGTGAGCATAAACGGCAGCATCCTGCTACCTGGGGTCATCCAACCATAGTCCCATGCCGGTGTGTAATGCCACAACAGGCTTACCATTATTGCGTGGAGGTTGTGGAAAATCGTTGGTGGAACTTGCGAACAAGGTGAGCATACCTGATACCTGTGCTCCACTCTCACGGACTATTTTTAAAGGACCAAGTACTTACCCAAGGAAGAGAGCGTACACTGACTGTCCTCCAAGAATATCCCAACAGAATAACACCAGAGGAAATCATTCAGCTATGGCGTCCTTCCGGAACATAGCTGCTACGCAACCTATAGGAAGCACAAGGGCCTAGACATTAACATTCAGACAGAAGCAATCGAAGCGTACGGGTATGGGAGCTGGGCTGTAAACAGTATTGGACAGTTGTTCTGCACTCAGGTATGTTAGGCAAGGACAGGGTTCTTTAAAAAAACGTTCCTACACGTTCAGCAGACTTTTTAAATAGGAGAAAAGGTGCGTTCAAAAATGATCGCCATTCAGGTGGCGTTCGGATGAAACGACTAGAAGTATCACGAGTGAGCGGATGACCAGGTACTTACCAAGATGAAGGAGGGGGCAACGACCGACTTATCATAGAAGCGACTGAACAATTCGCCACCGGCTAATGCAGCTGGCGGAGGTGAAGTTTCCCCCGCTTCCTCTGCTTTGGCAATAGTCAGGGCGACCTGCAACGGATCGTCTTCCCCGCACCATAAACGCATATGACCAGGCTTGTCGAGCATGTGTTGGCGAACGGCGGTCAGAGCCACATGACTATTGGGTTTTTGACTGGAAGAAGAGTGGAATCTGCGGCCATAAAATTGCCGCCCACAAGCCAAGCAGGCCCGCTCTTCGCCCACTATACGCCCAAGTTCGGTTAACAGTCCAGCGGGGTCGATTAAGTTTTCTGGATAGGGGATGACAAAATGGTGTGCATCTGACATGTGGTCCAATAAACGTCGAGCTAGTGATTCATTTCGCCCACTTTCACAAGTGTTTTGCATATCCGTCGAAAACTGACGATCACAGAAGAGACACGCTCCCAGAGGTAGCGATTTCGGAGGATCCAGTTCTTCGGTGTCCGGTTGATTCGGTGCCGCTGGAGCTGGTAGTGTGGCCTCATTCACGAGACAACTAATGGAAGGAAAGGGGAATTGTAACCAACAAGAACTGGGTATGATCAGAGACACAAAAGACCGGCTGCGAGAATGCGATTCTTGAAATGTCCTTTTTCAAGATATTATATATCAGATGAAGGCTTACCACGGAGGGTGACAGGCAACGCAAGTTAAGGTTGGTTTTCCTACAAGCCTATGACGGAAGGGACTTTTATCAAGTTTAGATTAAGCACTTCGTCGCACAAGGAAACCCGGATCAAACGATCATTAGAACCGTAGTGCAGTCGCTTAGTCGATGCATTATATCGTTCCAAATTTCAAATCAAATCTACCATCATCATCGACAGCATGACATCAGTGTTCAACACCGATGCTTCGCTGCCGTACAACCACGGTTTATTTGATAGCCTTATTGTGAAGGAAAGAATAAAGGTGGACGGAGAAGGGACTTAGTGCTAGCTTACTACAATCATTCCGAGGTGCATACACCTCCAGACACTCATTCAGGCAATCTGGATAGAAACTGACAACAAGATCG
>SJOL01006429.1:3268-18530 GCA_004794785.1 Opisthorchis felineus | reverse complement strand
ACATCTCTCAACTTCCCGCTTGTGAGACTCCTTCACAGACGTTGCCAGACGAACCGCACAGAGGCGACTATCAACAGGTATCCAGTCAAGAAAGGATACTTCCGCCCGGTGACTCAGGACGATACCAACCCCTGCACATTCCGCCGCAGCAGCCAGAGGTGCGTAGCCGCAAGCGAGTGGAGACTGATGGGGTGGTTAGCTCAACCACTGTGCTTGCATCTTGAATTCTTGCTTCTGAGACACAGCACACGTCAATGCCAAGAGAGTCCAGTGTGAGAGCAAGAGCAGCTTGTTGTCCTGCTTGCTTCAGAGTGCAGACATTGAAGGCGGCCAGATAGACTGGGTGTCGAGGCTTGAGGATTGATTTGGAGATACCTGATATCGGCGCCATGTGACGAGCAGATGTCGCACGCAAAACCGATGCAAGACGAACGGAGTCATCGGTCCTAGGTGCTGGGCCTACAAAGTGAGAGATATTAATGGGGTGGGGAGAAAAAGTATGTGAAAGAGAAAGAAGGGAGGCGTCAGAAGTAGCCTGTTTTCGATTACCCGCCCTGCTGTATGCAGCAAGGCGACCCGGCTGATGGCACCACGCGACGGCCGATGTGGGATGAGTTTATTGTTAGATGTAGGTATCATGGTTGTGCGTGGGCTGGGATACTGTCAGGGCGCCCACACCTAGACAGGAGGACGATTAGGGTCCTCAACCAAAGCCTTTGGCCCAAAAGCCTAACCGGAAGGCAGCAGCAGCAGCAAATGCATTACCATTTCTACGGAACAAGTCGCTATATGTTCCAACCCCCAACCTGGAGGACCAGGAGACTGTGTTCGTCAGACCTCTAACCATTGACCAACCTGGTATGAGAGACTCTGTGAGTGTCGCGGGGACACCCCCCAGTATAGCTCAATGGGTCGCTGAGGTGCGCAAACCGTCACACCACGATAAGGCCCAGTCTCTTCGTGACGGCAAACCTGACAAATCTACCACTTGTCAGATTCATTGGTAGTGCGAGAGGATGCGGTTTTAAATGCTATCCTAAACGTCAGTAGCTCTGTTTCCAACACGTTTTGGCCATTATCGGTAATTAAATAATATAATAATCATTCAGCTGTACCACCATGTCAGTGCCTAGCTGACGTGCCACCCGAAGGAAGCACGAGCGCTGAGCTAATGCTAGGTTGCCCAAGCCTACACAGGAGCAGTTGAGATGCAGAGGTTGGGTTCGAACCACGGACCTTCCGAGTAAGTTCGCACCTTAATCACTGAGCTGTCGGTAATCCCGAGACTGGCGTTCAGTGCGCCATTTTTCACTAGAGGTCGAGGTAAGTCGATGGCTAAGACGCGAACTTACTGGTTGGAAGGTCCGTGGTTCGAATCCAACCTTGGCATCTTGACTTCTCCTGTCTAAGATTTGGAAACCCGGCAGTATCCAAGCCCTTGTGCTCCCTTCAGGTGGCACGGCAGATATGCACCGAAAACGTGAACGATTGTACCATAGAGCGAAACGGTCAACTGGAAGGAAAAGCAGGCCATGGTGTCCGGACACTCGCCGTAAGCGCAAGAGTACAAGGATACATCATAAACTAGGAATGCAGTTGACAAGTTTCGTCCACCGACTTGATGTCAGATGTGTAGATTCCTCTAGCTGTTTGGTCAACAGCCCGAACTAGGGACTTGAAGTAGCACACCACAGAATGACCCTATACGTCAGGTGATGGTACCTCCACGGACGGCAGTCAGGTAGGCACATAGCACTCTGTGTTTTGTAACAATTGAGCCCATCACAGCTAACTTCAGTTGCCATTCACTCCAAATTAGACTAATTTAATCTGTAGTGTTGGTGAGATGTAGCGAATGCCTCGAGACAGTGGAATTTCGGACTCTCCAAAAGCATTCTGTGCAGTCTTCTCGAGGAACGTTTTTGTTCCTAATTGTTAATCTCCTCATAGGGGATGACCTAGTGCCCCAGTATGAAGGAGATTTATGGAGGTTTCGGATACCGGCCAACGTCAGTGGCGGGTTGGTGTACAAACTATATACTGAACAGGAACGTAAAAATCCATCTTTTCGTTTATAATCTACTCGGTGGAAGTGGTTAAGCTGTAGAAGCTCACCTTACCCAATGCTCAAGAAAGCAAACTATTTCTCAGTTAGGGCCGGTTTTGGTACCACCAGCTGTGTATACATGCAGATTGGTTGCGGTTGGCACGCCGCTTGGTTTTCGAGTTTTGAATATAAGGGATTGGTTGAGATGAGTGAAATAAGATTAAAAATCGAACGAATGGCGGATATGGAGCTGAAACAATGGCGCTATCGGCCACGTAACCCCACCAAATCAATGAAGGTGTCAAGCCATTATTACGGCGGGTCCATGATACATCAGTATTGTGGAAGACATGGACAAAGCCCATTGATAACCGTTCTGTTTCTTGTCTGAGCCATTAGTTGGTTGTCTTGTGTCTTATTCCAACTGGAGAAAACCTCGGCAAACAGGGCGTGACAAGGCAGAAGATTCTCCGGCTTACAAGGAACATAAGCGAGCTAGCGTACTTGGTTCAGCGGTACCATAGACTTACTTGTGGGTGGTACCTGACTGATGGGCAGTGCTTCGAACGCACCAAGCACTAAGAGCAGCTGGCCCACATGCCCTTAACGCCCAGTGCTACTATGTCACAGTCACAAGGCGAACATACAGGAAGCATTCTGAAGTACATACAGCCCCAATCTGAAATGAATGACAACACGAACGCCACTGACATCGACTAGACACCATTTCTTATAGTCTACAGCCAATTACAAGGGGTGTCACGAGAACCCAGTCCTGAAGGACCGGCCATCCCGACAACATCGAATCTGCTAGTAACCTCTTCCAAATCCTTCTGCTAAGTCGCACGTTGTCCAGCTCACGGTTTGCGCCATTCTCAAGGCGGTACGGAGAACAACAAAGTCATGGTGGACGATTTTTCGGCATGCGTAGCCTGTGACCGACTGCAGCAGTCAGTGGTGCTGGGTGTTTTCCACGACCGATGTACCTACTGCAAAACCAAATACCTGTTCACTAATTACCCAGTTACGAATTCATTGACATCAGCAACGATTCTGAGACATCGGCGAGATGACATCTCACATTGCCTGTCCACAGATGCCATGCTTGGCACAAAAATCGTCCAGCTGTAACACTCTTTCGGTGCCTAACTGCCATGTTACCAGAAGGAGGCACGAGGGCAGGGATACTGCCAGGTTGCCCAAGCCTAGACAGGGGAAGTCGAGAGGCAGAGGTCGGGTTCGAACCACGGACCTTCCGGTTAGTAAATTCGCCCTCTAACCATTGAGCCATCTCGCCCCCATGCTTGGCAGCCATACAAAAATACAGCCCTTTCTGAAGCCTGGCACACACCACCCCCGGGACCAAATGATATGCCTTGTTGATGCCACATATGAGGAAAGTTGTCCCGGTCTTTGAGATTCGCTCAGAGACTTCATCAAGCACGCTCCAGTAGGAGTTATTACAACTACCGAGGTACATAAGACTATCCACAGCCTCTAGTGCCTCTCCTTGGATTGCAAGAGGCAGGTTCAAAGACTATGCACTCTGAAACAACCTTGCACTTTGTACAGGCGAGGTGCATGCCGAAAGATGGTGCTCATCTTAATCAACAGTGTTTGTACTTGGTCTCTGTTGCCACCACACCGCGATAAGGTCAAGTCTCCTTGCAGCTGGACCGCGTTAGAACATGTGGATAATTGTCCAAACCAGAGTGAGATGAATTCAAAACGTTTACGTTGTGCTAGGATAACGCACCTTAGAAAGTCTTCGACGCGGGATGCTTCGCATACGGCTTTACTAACCAAGACAAAAATTTTAAACGGGGCTTTAGGGGCAGACCGTTTTCTAGGCCAGCAATAAGCGTAACAAGTAAAAAGCACTGCTAATACGCACCTGGATTTAAGCTCACTGTTTTTTATGTGCTTCTTCGACTTCAAATGAGCTTCATAGGATCTGTTGTTTGCGAACGGAGTTTTACAAACTTCACAGTAAGTTTTCTGCAATAAAGTAAGGCTGTCTGAAATTTCAGGTGAACTTTACCCTGACCGAGTCCACGGACGATGCTTCCGAAAACAACTGTTTCTTCTGTGCAAAAAGTTCCTCGGAGATCGGCGGTAAGTTGGCGATAAGACGTTTCAGATTGTACACATGCCACTCACTGTGCACATGGTTCCTGCGATCGTCAGCCGAAACATCCACATTGCACGTTGAACAGAGACCCATGACAAGTGATACAGATCACTTGAAATGAAGCTGGAAGATAGAAGATATCAATAGCCTGAAAAATCAGAAGCTGAACGCAATGCTGATCTGAGTCTCCAACCATACACCAGTACCAAATAAGGTTCGCCGCAGGTCTGTATATTAATCACAGTCAGAACTTAGCTCGAAAGGATATGCACTATGGGAAGTACTCCAGTCAATGGAGAGACATTTCGACTTGGGGACTGCAATTTGTAGCTTACCATCTGTCTGGCGCGATTTAATAGTCTCCGGCAATCCAATCGCGTCTGGGACAGTGGAACCAGGTCAGAGTGATTCATGCATCAGAAACACCATCAGTCACGGAAGTCCGTCGGACCTAACATATCAGCGTAACAGAAATTGACCCAGTGCTCTAATTCATCCCTCTTGTGAATCAAAGCAGGGACGTTGGCAAGTGTGATATGTAAATTCTGCTTTGCGAGTGGCACTGAATCTTTCATCAGGTTTTTTTTAAGTGACTTGACTATCCGCCTTTCCCTCACGTAACAGCAGTCAGTTGAGTTCGTTTTTTTCGGCTAAAGAACCGTGTACCGAAGTGCAGTGGTTCCTTGCTACAACTTCGTTTACCGAGGATAAGAGGGAAAACAGAGCCACCTGTTCGAGGCGATCCGCTTAGTGACACCAAATGGTTCTGTTTGTTTGGTACGACAGGGAGTCAGAGTTATGCAGTGAAGGCGACAGCTTTGATGCAAGGCCACCACCGGCAGCGTGACAACTATATTTCTGAGGGTCACTAATCATTAGTATCTTACCCCGGGGCCCCATCCAGGGAGGCCGCAGTTACCAATGCGACTGGGTTGACTAGTAGGGACTTTCATTCTTCGTTGCCAAGTCATGAGCTGACCGCTCCTGCGTCGCCTCCATCCAGTACACGGCTGGGCGAAAAGGACCCTGCGAGGAAAACGGCCTTCTGGCATACGGACTACATGGCCCAACCAATGTAAGGAGTGGCGTGACCAGCTGACCTATCGAGGGGGGATGAACTTTTCCGAAAAGCATCTGGTGTACTTCAACATTATTGATATGATGTTCCCACCGGAACCGCGCGATGCTTCGGCGATACCGACGGTCAACCAGTCTTCGGAGATCTGCACGCAGCGGCCTTGTCTTTGATCTATGAAGTAGGACAGATCTAACCACAACATGGTACACTCTACCCTTGACAGCCAAGCCGAAGTCAGGTCGGCGCCACAAATGTCGGAGATTGGCAAATGCCGCCCGGAACTTCCGAATTCGGGAAGTGATTTCGTCTTTTACCAGTCCGCCGGGACGTACGCAGCCGCCTAGGTGGACGAACTTACCTGGTATATCGATCAGTTCACCTGAAAGCATGGGTTTTGAGTATTGCAGCAACAGTGCAGCAGAATTGTGTACGTAAGTCAAAACGGTTTCCCTTTCTAAAAACACGTGGTACAAGAACAGTGGTGTTGCCAGTGTGCCCAATATCTGTGGGTGGACACCCTGGGAGTATTCCGAGGTATTACAGGCAAGTAAAGAAGACGTAAGGAGCATATCGAGTACGAAGTTGAAGAGGAGAGGACACAGAAGACGACCTTGCTGCCTAGGATAATACCAGAGAGCACCTTGGAAGTTATGGTCACCAGACTGGTACTCCAGTGGTTTTTGTACGATGTTTGCGACCCTTTAAGAATATGAGAGTCACCGTTGAGGCGCTCCGTTTTGTCGGTACTCTATCTCCATCTCATTGTGGAGTAAAGTCGCCAGATCAGCCACAAGGGACTCGCTACCTTCTTTGAAGAGCGCAGGATGCAAACCGTCTGGACTAGATGATTTGTTGCACTGAAGCAGTGAAATTTTACGCTGGACTTCTGTTGTCGATGGTAGATTGGTGTCCACCATCAATTGTTTCATATGTTCCTTTCAGAAGTTGAGTTAATGGGGCAAGGCAAATTGTCCTTCAGCGTTCAGCCCATCGATCAAGATGACGTTCGTGTGAATGACTTTACGTCCCATCCTTTTTTTAGAGGTCGTTTCGCTAGCACTCGCTCTTTTAGAAGTAGTTCATCGGATTGGATGAAACGGGATGCGATTGCTTCCCGTTGCAAAGGCTTTCTCCACTTCTCATTTCTATGCGGTCCACCAACACTCTGTCAATGCTTGGGTTCTTCATTATTCGACATTTGGATCTGCGCGTGCCATCAGCCGTTAATTGCTGGCACGATCTTCCTGGTATAAATGAGAGCTGCTGATCGTGACGAGATCCAGTGTTCACTCGAATGTGCAAACGACCTCGGACGGATGCTTACAAAAGCTTAGCATGGCTTTCTCCAATAGTCATCCAAATCACCATTACAACCATCGTACCTGTTGAGTTCTGGAAGCTTCTCTGCGCCAACTAAAATTGATATTGTTGAGCTGCACCGATGATGATGATGAACCGAATAGCTTTGCATCAACCAGCCGTTCCGGAGGAAGAACGAACAGATACGCGTGACCACAGTCAAGTAGCGTACTCCAAAGTGGATGGCAACCTTGTATCGAAGATCTACACAGGTAAATGATCCCGACCTAAGGCTGCCACCTTGATGTGGTGGCCGGGCTTGAGTGTTGCCATGATACTGCGGGCTACATTCACTGGAACTTTGGGCAGTGCCATTTTCCCGCACAGTTCTTTGTCCACCGATGTCCCTCCCCAACCCCTTTCCACCACACAAGCAAAAGTTGCTGGGTTATTTAACTGTGAGATATCCGACCGATAGGCCTTATTCGCCCCGCTGTCTATTAACGACAAAAAAATAACATCTTTCTACATAGGAGCTTTCAACGTCCGTACCATCGAGCAATGATCGTCGAGACCTTATACACCCTTAAGATTGATGTATGCTGTGTCTCTGAAATACGCATACAAGACCCATGCGTGGTCGTGAATCTCAAAACGCCAAGGACGAACTCGGCTTGTCAGCATTACTCCATCACTGTGTCCGGTGATCCAGAAGCGATGAATCATAAAGACTATGGCGTGGAGGCTGCACTAAGCCTCAGAACTGAACGCGCTTTGCCGGATTCGATTCCAGTGAACAGTCAATTTGCGCCGTTCCAAAGGAGTTACGATCAGCTGTACTGAATCTTTTTCATGAAGGGCACCCGGGAACAAACAAGATGAAGACCCTTGCTCGGAGTTACGTCTACTGGCCTCTAATGGACTACCAGGTTCAGCAAGTCTCCAGATGTTAACTGCGGTATCATGAAGCATCCAAGTCACCCATGAAAAGCCGTCTACGGCTGTGGCCGCAACCTAACGAACCCTGGATTTGTCTTATCGACTATGCAAATCCATTTGGGGGCGAGCACTTTTTAGTCGTGGTAGACGCTTAGAGCAAGTGGACGGAAATTCTTTCAGTGAGCAGTCCCATAACTGCCACTGCAGCCCTGGAACTCCGACGAATGTTGAGTCACTTTGGAACGCCAGGGATTATTGTTTCCAACAACGATATTCAGTTCACGTCGTCGGCATTCTCAGAGTTTTGTCGGGAGTGTAGCAAAATCTTTGCAATGGTTCCTGCTGACATTTCGAGTGACGATGAACCCTAATTTGCCTGATGGAGTGCCACTAGCAGAGACACTGCTCCAACGCAAGCTTTGAACATCGGATGACACTACCCAGCCGCAGAACAGGCGATTGGGTGAACGCAACATGCGGGTGAAAAACCAGTTCAACAGGCAGCAGCGCGCTCCTTCAACGAAGGCAAGGGAGTGTTGGTTCGGGGCTACGGACTCAGGAAACCTAAATGGATTCCAAGACACATCCTTGGCCGGCGCGGCAAAGTACTCTATGACATTCAAGTTAGCCCAGCCACGTGGATCCGGCACACAAACCAAATCCGGCCGACAGATGCGCACAAGACCAAGCGAGCTGAGTCCATAGATGCTTCTGGACACTTGATTTCTGAACCATTGCGAAAATTCCATAAACAGCTCCGTCGGAGGTAAAGCTCGAGCATGCATTGCGTCCGTGACGCTGAATAGACAGGATCCACCAGCTAGTGGGACCACTGCAAGTAATGCCCCGAATAGGAAAGCTACGGCAACAAACTCCAAGCAGGAGATGTTAGGTCCGCACGCAAACCGCTTTACTGGTCGCGGTAGCCGCTGACCTGGTCAGGAAACCTATGCCGCACACGACTAGCCAAAAATATCGGACCGCTTGCCGGTCCGACATCAAGTTGGGCTCTGATTGGTCGAAAGCCTGGACCCAACTTCCAATCGTAAGCCAGTATCCACCGATTCCCAGTTGCCAAAGCCGCATCAAGACTTCCGGAATGTTGTCGCCGCATATGTAGCGTGGGTGAGTCGACGTGGTACGCTGGAAGGCAACGGATGCACAGGATTAACTCAGAAACAGCGGCAAACGGAGACAACAAGCACGACGCACAAATAGGGAGGCAAAACGACCGCGGTGCGGAAACACGTGTATTCGACACCGAAACCGAAACGACGGGTACAAGTCACGTGAGGCACAGAAAAAAACAGGTCAAGGTCACTCAGGGGGTGTACAAGCGGGCTACTTCCTCCTGTCCGGCGCTCATGGTGGCTCATCCGGGATACCTGTAATTGGGAGGGTGAGAGAGGTGCACACGTAAGGTCATATGTTAAACATGTGTAAGCGGGTACAGTCCGGTTTCAATTGCGTTAAACATACAATTTACATATGACGCGCTATACATGTGTTTTAACCTGGTTTTAGGCGTCGTTACACTTTGTGCATCTTCGGCAGTTGTTTTGACGGAAACGCTAGCTTGGGAGGTCCAGAACGAGAACTAGGCTGAGGAAATACCGTTATTACACCACAGCTCAGTAATATCCATATGAGTTAGATCAACTAGTCTGCAGTACACAAACACTGTACTGGCAGCGAGCGCGTGGATTAAAGGAGCTCTGCTATCATCCTTCATTGCTGTCTGTCTGGTTTCTCCAGTACGATCAAACGATAACTGGCTATCGTCGAGATCGCTGATCCCGTTTGATATCAAGAGATCCATACCAAAATGCAACGAGTACGACGGAACACATGCATTCCTCAATCGCCGTAAAGTGAAGTGCCTTCGAAAAAACCGAGAGTTTTTTTGGGCTTAAGAAGGTCAGGAGAGGGAGTGGGCTTTTGCTACCGGAAACAGCCGCGCTCATACCAATTGATACAATAGGCTGGCCAGGGGAAACCGAAGGTCAGTGAAACGATAAATGGAAATTGTGGCTGGCTAATTCGTCCTCAAAAGCGCCGAATGAAAAGATGAGCCGAAAACTTCGAAGAATAATTTAGATGATCTGCAACAGAGACACTGGAGAAAGTTTATACGGCGAACGGACTGTAGACCCTAATCGCCCGTGTGATGTTTTGTATCTTTCTTTTGCTTCCATTACTTATGATGTAGTGCTTTGCTGTGCGTTCTTTTGCTCCCATTATAAGATTACGTATTTCGTCAATTGCACAAACGTCTTTGCTTGAATACGAAAAACGACAAAAAACACGCTTTTGCACAATTACACAAAACACAAACGTAATCACCTGATTCGACTTTCTCTTCTGGCTTTCCTCGCGTTTGCAGCGGTCAGTCGAGAATTTCATGTGCTGACTCTGGTACCAAAGCATTTCAGACTGTCTTCGGATTTTATTATATGTGAGAACTGTTCAAAAGAAGACCCCTGGACAACCACAGTTGGATTATTATTTATTCGCTGACCTATACAAACGACGAACAATTTTAAAGCGAACAATTTTTGGTGGGTCTGTTCCATTTGACCCTCTTTATTATTGTACACGCAATCTAGTATTATTATTTTTATTTCTTTGCCACACACTTTCGGTAAAGTAGCTTTTTGGGTAGCCAGATACGCGTCAGAAGAAACAAAATACCAATTATCCATACTTAAAAGTGAGAAGCCACCTTGACATGACAATTTGCATGAGTCTGAAGGACCGTCGTTTGTCGTTAGATGAGACTATCATGCACGATTGAAGTCTCCTGTTCATCGGCCCGCATAGGTACTGGCCTGGTGTTTTCTATAGGCAGCAAAGATAAGATTAAAACCGCTCTTACAGCTGCCTTGTATGCACGGTCCTTCAGCCATGTGGGAACAACAACAGTACTTTTACTGACAAACGATGATTCAGCACAAGCAGCACGGTGGGAATTAAGGGTGAGTTCTTCAGATGCTTCTTTACGGAAAGTGGAGTCTGGTGGGGATTTTCACCTTCTCCGTTCATGTCTTACTTCTTTGTCGGCGGAAAAGAGAAGTGAAAGTTGGAATATAACCCAACTTACGCTGCTATAATTGCTTCCGGTGAACACCTCATCAGGCTGGATTACACAGACGATATCGTCCTCACCTCCGAGGAGTACCAATGCTTTGTCGGCCACAGTCGTACCATCTTTAGCCATGCCCCTTGTACCCCCAGTTTGCAAAGTCTTGCCTCGGGATGTGCAGTCCTGAACACAATTCTTACTATTCAAGGTTCACTGGAGGTTATCGGAAATTTTTACATTTCCCGGTAGTTGTATTCACACTGAGTGAAGAACGTCTGATAATTTCAGTGGAGAAAATTCAAAGTCCCGAACCACGCCTTTTAATTCGCCTCACTTTTTGCGTCAAAAAGCCGTATCATGAAGTCTTAAGGTTCGCATGTATCAGCACACAGTAGTGGCTGTGTTCCTGTGCGGCTGCAAGACATGGCCTCTGTAGACAGATGATGTTAGACGTCTTCAGTATGTTTGATCACCGATGCCTCAAAAGCGTTGCTGGTTCCGGATTGCGTCGGTGGATTAGCGATGGAGTAATTCAGTACGGGAAATTATCCAGCACTATTAACTGTGGTGGCTGGGCCTTTGGCTCCGCGTACCGAAAAATCGCCCATCAATACGTGCTGCTCTCCTTGCCTCCTTTAGAATGGCACGAACGGCGTGATGGACAACTTATAACTCGACAGAAAGTTTGAAAGGGATTACGAACCGTCTAAGTGTTGTCAGTGTGGTCCGCTCCTCATGACTGAGTCCTCATTATCCCTCTGCGTTTGGCTGAAATGGTAGCAAAAAATGGCGGCCAACCGATATCAGTGTTGTTTGTGCTCTTAGTTTCTTTCCATAATGTCTAACCGATTGTAGGTATATGTAGCCCAAAATACCTGCGATGGGCCAACACAAAGTCTTTCTCGCACCACTCTTTTCCGTGCCAGGTTTTAAATATAACTGGACGAAATTTTCGGTTGTACGGCATTGGAGCACCACTATCAACACTGATGATAATGTTGATAATTAAACACCGCAGCTTTTGGTACTGGACACATTTTCCGGCTGAGGTCTTTGTTGCACAACCGAACATTTGGTTTCTAATTGTCTGTTTGCGGATTCGCTGGCGCCAGTCTACGCGGGCAGTTTCTATATATATATATATATATATATATATATATATATTGCATGTGTCCACTCCTGGGAGCTGCAAGTAGGTGTGTATTTTGTTTGGTTGACGCGGTGGGTTTTGGTGCTGTGTAGCCTCGATTCTGACGAAGGCAGCTACAGCTAAGCACGTCAATGTAGGCCATGGGCATCGCAGGATATCTTCAGGCTATCCCAGGTACGTTTTTTGACAGACGAAAGGTCAGTTTTTTTCATCTGCAGTTTATGGCGTTGCCAGATAAATAACTCAACCGAGACGAGTCCAACACCAGCAGCAACAAACAGGAGACAGCAGTGCTTCTTTTAATTTACTGAATTTGAAGGCCGGGCTCAGAACCACCGGCGATGGGCGATGCACCCGTGCTACTGGAGGGATGGCGGGTATACGGACGCACCATGATGCAGCGTAACAGGGCGACCTTCCCTGAAGGGCGTAGCCCTCCATCACACGAGGTTTTCATCCCTCGTGCATGCTACCAGACCTGTAAGGTGGAAAACCATCCAAACAGTCATAAATGCGGTTTGTGCATTAATAAAATACTCCAGCCACCAGCTACTTTTTTCCGGTAGAAGGGAAAGCCAGGCCAGTAAAAATAGCTCAGTCAATTCGAACATGCAAACAGCAAACAGACGCCGGTAGAGACAAGTCGCGGAGGGGGCACGTGAATTGACGGTTGCCAATGAAACAATGGGAATGGAATGGTGATATGCTGGGCGAGTGCACTATGGCCAAACAGCGATAGGGCGTTGGTGTGAGCTACCATGCCAAGCAAAAGCGTCCTGCGATGTAGTGTGTGTGAGTGTTTCATGAGCTGTGGAGCACATCATCGGATGGATTTGATATATATATATATATAGATAGGCGTATAATGCGCTCTAGTATTGAAGAAAAAAGCTGACTTTGGTTTGGTTTTTGTCAGTTACAGTTAGGCCAAGAGTACCAGTCACTAGACAGAGCTGGTGGAGTAATTCGGGGTAGGGACTTGATCAGAAAAAGGTATAAGTTGGCTGGAGAAAAAAGACCTAGCCAGTAACACAACGTATTTAGATCAAGTAAGCATTTAAGTCCTACAGTGACTTGAAGCAAGTCAAGAGGATAGGAAGATATGACAACAGGATCTTTTACCTGCCAACTAACTGCATCGTCGCTAAACTCAAATGCTCACTGGACCCGATTCATGGGGAAGGTCGGGCATTAGTTGGGTATTAAGTACGGTGGCAGCAGTTTCACGGGTAGGGAATTTGTCCACGGACTGAGAAAAAGTATGATGATGCGTGATGTTTCGCAGCTGCTCAGGAAGGCTGTTCCAGGTTCGAGCGTAGTAAACTAGAAAGAAGTAGTGGCGTAGGTTTGCACACTAAAAGGTTGCAGGACTTAAGGAATCTGTAGCGAGGATGTGAGTTTACGTTTGGCCTAGCCTCTGTTATAAAGGCGTTTTTGTGCAGCAGACGGTGTAAGAGAGTTATATTTTCCTTAAACCGTCTGAGCCATAGTGGTTCGAGGCCTAGGATTTGGCAGCGGGAGCAGCAAGAGAGAGGGTTGGACGGAGGGAACAGCTTTTTCGTGCATGAGCGCTGGACGCTTTCAGCTGCGAGTCTACAACTTTGGGTATAAAGGGAGGAGAATGCGGGATAGAATTCCACGATTGGTCGTACGCATAGCTTAAAAATTCCAACCATTATGTCTGGAAGGTGAAGGAGCGCAATATTAAAAAGCTGAGCCTGCGCGCTCGGGCAACTTGGAACCGCACCTAGTGGGAAAAGCTAAACGTACAGGAGTATCTTTGATCTCCGTGGAATGAGTGATGGGATTTCCAGTAATTGTGAAAGCATCAACCGGGAAGGAGCGGTGGCAGGAAGTTATGTAGGATTTCGTGGAGGAGAGGCTTAGGCCAGAGTCGTTTGACCAGCCAATCAGTGAATGTAAGTCTTGCTTAATCTGGTAAAAAGTAAGGGTTTGTACAGAGAGGCGAAATGTGTACGCGATCTTTATATCGTCTGCAAAGATGAATACCTTACCATTAGCTATGGCGCCGAAGAAAGAAGAGGATGGGGCCTAGCAAGCTTCTTTGAATGACCTCACTGGTGATCGATAGTGGAGATAAATGTATGTCACCGATTTGTGTTATTTGCGTCCTGTCAGATATGTAGCAGGCAAACCACTGAAATGAGGTTCCAATGATGCTAACGGTACTAAGTTTATGTAGCAGGGATGCATGACGAACCTGGTCAGGTAGACTGTTACAGTGGAGTCTCCAGCGCCGTAGGCTGCTGTGATGGTCTCAAAGAAGTGACGCTGGCAGTCACTAACAGATCTTTGAGACGGGAGTCCATACTGCCGGTCATCTATGGAATAAGTAACCAGGAGGAACTTGGTTAATGGACATTTGACCAGACGTTCAAGGGTTCTCATTAAGAGGGATGTATGGTGGATTCCCCTGTAGTTGGAAGGAGTTTGTCTAGATCAGGATTTGAAATGCGGGTGGATTATAGATTTCTTCCACTGGGAGGGGACGATTCCATTGATTATAAGGTTTAATGTGTTTTTCTGCAAATTCCTCATAAAGCCAATTTGTCTACGCGAGCGAATCTTCAATGCCATCAATCGTCATAAACAGAAAAAACAGTGCCTTAATTCGGGGAAAGCGTAAAAGAGCACCGTTGTTGTTTGTCTGTAGAAGGATTGGACTTGTCCCGGTTGTCACTTGTCTGGCAACACCGGGAAAGACAAGCGAACGACAGTTTTTTTCGTTTGTTTAAAATACATATCCATATGCACGGGTAGACTGAAGGTACTATGCGAGGCTCGTGGCTGAAATAGACGTGCAAGGAGTTGACACCTTCGTCTTAGTTGGGTTGCACTGCCTCAAGTCCACGTCATCATCCAGACATAACACACGTTTTTTGAAGCAATCATATACACATAAAACGCAAATTTCTCATCATTTCCTGATTACCAGCAGTCACAGCTAGCGCCTAATGGCTGTTTTTGCTATGCATCATTTGCTTCTTGGAGCTGACAGCAGTGACTCGGTGGCTGGCCCGGCGACTGAAGACCCATACTCTTACCTTCCTGTTGAGTTGAGGTAGTAGATTCCGGTTAAACTACGGTTCTTATCCATTATCTCGGAAGCTGTTGTCCGACCGCTTATTATTTGTCCGCTGTCCCTGTTTACATTAACGCCCACTTTGCACAACCGAGACCCTTTGGTTGGGTATTTCGATGAGCTGAAAACTACCGCCGTGCATTCTCACCATGTAATCGCCTGGTCCGCCTAGTCCAACGGCTAGCCACCCTGCATCGGCGGCTAAGTCCTTACCTTCCCAAAATTAGGCACCTACCCTGGCCCAGGTAGTACTTGGCTTCTAGGTCTGCCAACAGGGTTCGTTTGTTTGCTGTCATCCGCTTTTATATACTTTTTCTATTGAACACCGTTTTATCTGATGCCTCCTGGTACCCACCAGACGCTACCGCTCTCATCCTGTCCCTTCCTCATTCTTCCTCTTCCCAAGCTTCAAACTTCGGCTGTAGTTGCGCAA